>KZ106803.1:0-114873 GCA_000504385.2 Exutisphaerella laricina CBS 326.52 | reverse complement strand
CCCAACCCTCAAGTCTCCACCCTCTCTCCCAGGCGCCGGCACCTGCGCATCAAACCCCCTCAAAATCATCGCCGCATACCGACAGAAGCCAGCATAGTGCACAGCAGCCAGCGCTCCATCTTTTCCTAACACAGAGAGCCCCTCCTGCCAGCACTTCTCGCTCAATGGCCCACTGCCAGCACAAAGCTCCCTAGCAATCCGATATACAGCCTGATCCTGCGGCCCAAAGGTCTGCGCATACAATCCAGCTCTCAGCGAGTCTAGCTCATTCCGCGACAAACCGCGTCCTTGTGCTAAGCGACCATGCAGAAAGAATTGGTAAGCACAGTTCTCGTAGGCCGCGACGACTAGGGGGATGATTTCTCTGGTCCTTTCTGTCAAGCCTGGGAGTTCGTGCAGCGCGGTGCAGCAGTCGAGGTAGACGCGGCCGATGTGTGGGGTGTGCAAGAGCGACCCGTAGGAGGCGCCGACTAGAGCTCCTCTTGAGGGTGGTCTGCAAGTGAGTGTGTTCGTGCCGTGGTCTCTGTTGGCGTGCTCGACGAAGGCGTGGTAGAGTGCTGAGGTTTCGGCGTTGTGATTTATATGTTGATCAATCCTGTTTAGGACAATATGCAATCTGATCATCAAGATGTAGTGTATGTGTAATCAGTGCCGACGCATTGAGCACAGCTGGAAAGTACAAGCCGACATTCCCGCAGGACGCCCGCAGTCGGAAGGAGAGGACATGTAGAACTGGAACACCAAGGTTAACGCCCTTTGGTGGTATGGCCAGAAGCAAAGGCAGAAATGTTCCGCGAGATCGGTCAGCTGCATGTGCAAACCAAGAACAATATCGGGTTCGGGAATGGCGAACACCGCCGAGTGACCGACGCAGCAGCCGGAATGATCGGTCATCTGTACTGAAGGTGCAAGTCCGTTTTCTCGGACGAACAGTATTGCTATTGCTTGAATGTGCATGGACACAACGGTGCCCAACCTTGATCGACTACCTTTGCAGCGAAACAATGTCGCAAGCTTGGCATAAGGACTTGACATCGCTGCGAATCGGCAATAGCTACCATCGACTGTACCATTACCTCCCATGCCTTTTCGCAAAGTACGCCTGTGCAGCCTTCTCCATCAGCGCCTTGACCTGATGTGCCGGCAACTTCTCCTGACGATCGTACGAATAGAGGCCGTTTTGCTCCTGCTCAATGTCTGTGAACTGTGTCCAAACAATACCACAAACATGCCCTTCCTTGACCGTGCCCATCACCAGACCCTCAACACGCCTGAGCAGGTCCTGAGCATCACTGGCAGTGGTATAGCCCCAGTTGCCCTTCCTAGAGTCATCATTCGCCTTCGCGACGTTGACACCGCCAAACTCTGTGCACATGACCGGCGCGCCCTGGACGTGTTTTGAGCCCTCATCTACGATGCCATTGGGTCCGTAGATTGGTCCCAGGAACATGGGTCGATTTCTGCCGATAATTTCTTTTAACGATTGGCACCGCTCTGCCATGCCGTTACCATCCGCATAGTCGTGGAAGGAGCTAATGTCCGTGAGGACATGCTCCCAGCCACAGTTATCGTTGATCGGTCTGCTAGAATCGTAGGTCTTGGTCATATAATACAGGGAGCGGATGTGGTCTCGTTGTCTCTCATCGCCACCAAGATCAGGATAACCCCAGCTTTCGTTGACAGGAGTCCAAGTCACGATCGAAGGGTGATTGATGTCTCGCTTGACCATCTCCATCCACTCCTGGTCGAAGCGTTTCATGTATTCGACGCTGAAGTGGTAACAGCTTGCCATTTCTCCCCACACCATGAAACCAAGTCTGTCGGCCCAGTACATAAAGATCGGATCCTCGACCTTCTGGTGCTTGCGGCAGCCGTTCATACCCATGGCTTTCGAGAGCTCGATGTCGCGCTTTAGAGCCGCTGATGAAGGTGGTGTCATCAATGTCTCTGGCCAGTATCCTTGGTCCAGGAACAGAGCTTGAAAGTAGGGACGACCATTCAGTCGAAACGTGCCGTCGCCAGTTGTCCAATTCAGTGATCGCATACCTATGGTTGTCTTCACTGAATCGAGCAGATGATCGCCTACACCATGAAGGCGTATCGTCACGTCGTACAGGAAGGGGCATTCTGGTGACCACAGCGCGACACCGTTGCACCAACATCTGCCATCAGTCTGCGGTGCAGCAGCCAGGAACTCCTGAGGAAGGATTTGCGTATGCTCGTGAGACAAGCGCGTGTTGATTGCATCCAGCCGCGCAAAGTCTTCGTCGCGTGGCAACTCTTTGCGGCCTGTGCCAACGACAACACCTCCCAGACTTGTCTCTACTTCTATGGTCAAAGGCTGTCCAACCCTACGTCCTGAAACGCACACTCGGGCGTCCAGAACGCCACGATCGATATCGTCAGAGCGCAGTATAGTGCCATAGCTGCCGTCGACTATTCGTGCTTGGGGCACACTCTCTAGCCATACATTCTGCCAGATGCCACTGGAAGGTGTGTAGAAAATGCTCTCCGGCTCCGGTCCCCAGAACTGTTTGCCTCGAGGTTGGGCCAGATCGAAAGCTGAGTCGAATACCCTCGCAGTGAGTCGAAGTGGCAGAATACTCAGCTGCGCCGCATCTGTAAGATCGAGGTCAAACGGGACATGGCCACCACGATGTTCGCCGACGTACTGGCTATTGAGCCATACTTTAGCATGATAGTCAACAGCTCCGAATCTGAGTAGTAAGCGATAACCCTCTGACTTCTCCTCCTGAGTGCGAAGATCTTCGATTTGGCGCTCGTACCAGAGCACTTGATGTACGCCGTGTTCACTGATGCCTGATGCTGGCGCCTGGAACACGAATGGGACCTGTATAGTGCGCTTAGTATGTTGTGGCAGTCCATGCTGATGCCATGCCGACAACGCGCCGATATCTTCATCATCGAATACGAAGTCCCTGCGCCGTGGTCAATGATCAGGAGACATGCCGTGGAAAAGAAGTGGTCGGTACCATGGTCCATTGAGGCTCTCCCAGTGCACAGCCGACCGCTCAAAGTCGGGCCGGGGATATGAAGACTCAGCGCCCATCTTCGCTCCCAAAGTAGGTCTGCTGGCGATTGGTACTTGCGGTGGCAGTCCTGGCGGGTTCTGTTGAGCAGGATACATATACTGTCGATTCTGGTGATGTCTCGGGTACGCGGTATTTTGGTGGCTGTCAAGCCTGTCAAGAGAGCTTTTGGCTGATTTGACAAGCTTGGAAAGTCGTCCGGACATGGCTCAACCTGTGGGCAGCGGTCAAGTGGGCCAGAGATGCCAAAACATGTTGATCATCGATGCGTGCCCGTCGAGAGAGTGCCGGTGGGAAAGAATGGCTACGTAAGTTGGCCTAAGGCACCCAAGTTGAGCCTCGGTTCAACCTGCCGTGTCTCAGAGCTCGAAAGTCGATCCTGGGAAATTCTCGAGGTCCAGTCCAACATTTTTGCGCCAGAAGTTTTGCTTGGATTTCTGTGCAAAATGTTCGCAGTAAAAGGGTGGAACGTAGACGCGAGTGCTCTGAAGCCTCAGACGCAAGTCATCAAAGCAACTGGCATCGATGGCGAGAGCAAGAAAAGAAAGCGAGATCATCGTGAAGCCAAGACGAAGAAGGAGAAGAAACGGCTGAAGAGAGAGCAGGATGCTATACATGATCCGAACAAAGCGCCGCTGGGAGAGCGGAAGTCAAGAGTTGCAGGACCTGAGGAAGATGCCACATCACGTGCAGATGCTACGGCAGGATCCACTCGGGAAGATGCACCAGTCACGAAGAAGAGCAAGAAGGCAGAGAAGGCAGAGAAAGTAGTTCCGGAGACAGCGGAAGAGGAAGTTGCGGCAGCTCCTACCAAGAGCAAGCAGATGGACACAGTAGTGCCGAACACAGCAGATGAAGAGACTGCCATAGTTCCTACTAAGAGCAAAGGCCAAGACAAAAAGGAAAGGCGCAAAAGGGCTCAACAGGCGCGAAATGAGGGCAATGGCTCGAATAAGGCTACCGCGCCCGAGGTGCCCAAGAGGGATGTGAGACCAAAGGACGCGAAGACAAAGGACGCGAAGCCCACTGCTCTGCCCGCGGTACCTTCTGTAGCGAGTGGTGCGAAGCTCACGCCCATGCAAGCAGCGATGAGGCAGAAGCTCGTCTCAGCAAGATTTCGACATCTGAATCAGACACTGTACACGGAAGAGTCTTCGAAGGCTCTGGAGCTGTTTGACCAGAACCCGGAAATGTTCGAGGACTATCACTCAGGGTTCCGGCAACAAGTACAAGTCTGGCCACAAAATCCTGTTGATAACTTCATCTCGACTATTCGGACGAGAGGAAAAGTAAGAGTCTTCTCTCAGAAGAAGACCTTCAAGGACCAGAAACGAAAGGGCGGTCCAACTGAACCTGACGCAGCGGCTAATGGCGGTTTTGCGGCATTACCTCGAACACAAGGAACCTCTATCATAGCAGATATTGGATGTGGCGATGCCCGACTTGCGCAGAGCCTGAAGGATTCCGGCGACGGACAAAAGCTCCAGCTAAAAGTGCTATCCTACGATCTTCACTCGCCTTCCAAACTGGTCACCAAAGCTGATGCATCAAATCTGCCTGCCGCCGACGGATCTGTTGACGTTGCGATCTTCTGCTTAGCACTCATGGGCACGAACTGGATCTCATTCATCGAGGAAGCATATCGCATACTGCATTGGAAAGGCGAGCTCTGGGTCGCTGAAATCAAGTCCCGCTTCGGACGGGTTGGAAGGGCAGGCAAGCCAGTCGAGCACAGTGTTGGTGGCAAGCGCAAGCAAGTCGCTCTGGTGAAGCAGCAAGAAAAGAAGAAGAAAGAACAGGAGGAAGTGAATGAGGAGCAAGCATTAGCTGTCGAAGTCGATGGCGTGGAAACGAAGAATGAAGAGACTGACGTGTCGGCGTTCGTGGATGTGTTGAGGAGGAGAGGATTTGTGCTGAAGAATGGGGAGAGCAGTATCGACCTGAGTAATAAGATGTTTGTGAAGATGGAATTCATCAAGATGGCACAGCCGACCAAAGGGATCAATAAGAAGGAGGTAGATGCTGCGAGGCCGGTGGAGAAGTTTAAGAAGTCGAAAGCCAAGTTCTTGGACGAGGACAAGGACGATGTTGCGACTGAGGATGAGGCAAAGACGCTGAAGCCATGCTTGTATAAGATCAGATAGGAGGAACTGGCTCCGGGAGCGTCAAGGCTGATGGCCAGGCCAAGCCGAATAAGAACGTACGCGAATTGGCTCTCAAGTGATTGCACGAGTGAAGTCGCGCAGCTCTGGGTCCGTGCATCGTGGTAACCGAACATTGAGCTCCAATCTCTGTTGCTTGCACTCGCCACTGTAAAGACTTGAATTTAATCTCACGAGCACAGCTGCCATGACCACCACCACCACCAACCTCACGAAGCCTTCACCATTTTGCGACTCCGCTGCCACCCCACTGTTGACCAGCCACCGATCCCGCATCACACGACTACCCGCACATTTCCATGAACATAATCACTTCACGCGACGGAGACGGCACCTACCGCAGCTGGGGTCCCTGGACACAGTAGTGTCGTCGCCAACATACCGACTATCTGCGAGGTCGTGCTAGGCTTCTCGCAGGCCTGGTCAGCGAGCAACCAAACACAACAAAGCTTTTGACATTCGGAGGCACTCAAGACAATGACGAGGACGCATTGCACACTCTAGACTCCTTTCCGGTCCCCATCTGCCGGACCGGCCATCATATCGGGACTGAAGACTCAAACCATCCAACCCCCATCAAAAGTCTTCGACCCTCGCCGAGAGATTTGCGATATCTGCTACAGCATCGTGCTGGTAGGGCCGCCTCTGCGCGTCTGACTGGACTGTAATGTTTCAAGATGCCCGTCCAGGGACTAAAATTGCAATCATATGCAGCCAGAGGCTTCTTCTCGGGACTAAACAACTCGGAGGTTCTGACTCTTTCCGAACATGTCCTACGCGATCTCGACGTGTGTATCCATGATGCAATGATCATGCAGGTATCGCGATCCTGGTGTTTACGCGGGCCTGCAGCTGCGCAACTGCTCGAGCGCCGAGAATTTGCAGCACAATTGAAGAGTATACAACAAGACCCTTACATGTGCGCGGACGAGGTACCTTGCAGTGAAGTTGTACCCCGCTAGCTAGGCGCGTCATCGAAAATGGATACGTCCGTCATTGAACCTTAGGCAGAGCTCGCCAGCAGCTGCCATTCCCATTCCACGCAACTGACCCAGCCATGGGTCCGACGACGACTATTCTATCGCTCTCCGATGACGTGGAGTCAGAAGTACTGGTCTGGGGCGCTTCCAGGTTCAGGTCTCATCGCAAAGGCTGGACAATGAAGAGCGATACTGCACGAAGCGCAAGAGGTACTAGCTGGACCAGGTGTTATTCCACAGACTGACAGGTAGTGCACAAGCCTCTGTCCAATCAACCGGAAATCTCCCGAGGCTACTATCCATCTGCCCGGAAGGATGAAGCCTGCTGTCGATAGACAGCGGGTCTTCGCTAGGAGCGGTGGAAGAACAGGTTAGTATAGGTGGTATAGGGCAGCAGCGGAGCGTGAACTCCTAAATGAGCATAGATCTTTAGGAGCCAGCTTACACTTCCTTCGCAGGCCTTGATAATGCGGTGAGTTCATAGACTAGCGAAATGCGCCTAGCGGGTCCTAATAAACCACTCGGAGGGAGAGTAGGATCCAGCTAAAGTCGCCCAGCAGCGCGCAAAAAGACGTGAGAAGATTGCCAGGGTCGAGTCAACTGATTGCAAACTACAGGCCAAGAAGGAGTTTCGTGCTGGTCGAGATCAGGAAGCTGTCCCTGACATGGCTAAGGAGGCGTCACGTAAATCAAACGTGTCGAAAGGAGATGTGCCCGCACCTTGACACTGTTGCTCAAGGCCGAGGATGCGGAGAAGTCTTGCATGATTTGAGCCACTCGACGATCACAGGTAGTAGAGCTTGATGATCATGCCCAGCCTCCAGTACGACTTCCAGCCCGCAATCAAACCAATCCTCTTTCAACTCCTCGATCAACTCAACGCGACTTCTTCGTCCAGCATTCGACGCAACCGTACCACCTTGGTCTACGAGCCACCCCCTGCAGCTCAAGAGTATTAGCCTCTGCCGTCACATTATCGTCCTCGCCCACAAATAGGCCTATAATGGGTATCCTCCGAATCACATCCACGTCAATCTCCTGACCTGGGAAGATCACCTCCAGGTTCAACCCGCGAATTCAATGAGCGAGTCGCGGCACGTCACTGCATCGCGACGTGTGCCATGTATGCTGACGAGCAACGGTAGTCGGGGAGGATTTTCAGTGGCATTCTTGTTCTAGAGCTTATCATGAATCTTGCGATATTGCTCGGGAATGTAACGCGTGGACGGCACTCGTGGGTCACTCTTGCAGGTCCGGAATGGAATCTTGCCGACGAGATATGCTGCCCGTAGTAGGTGTGACGGCAGATCAAGCGGCTTGAGCGGAATGTCGGTGAATGCAGGCAGCCTGTGCCATCATCTTGGTTGTTGCTTACAGTCGTGATAACGCGAGCTTATCAGCTGCAGCCTGCAATAATGCGGTGGGAAGGCACGAGGGATCCCTCGTGTCGGGGAAAAGTGGAGAAACCTTTCGCTTGTATGCACTGCAGAGAGCTCTACTGAAGTCGGGGAACGCTTTGCGCCTCGTCTATTGCTATAGGCAGCATTTGTCTACTTTCGCTCGGACATCCTTCACCGATGCTATACCAGTCCCAACTCCTGTCAATCCTGACACCTCTCCTAAAGATACCTTGCCAAACGTAAGGAACTCGCCATATTGAATGGAGGCCATACGATATTATGACAGGTTTCCAACCACGTGTATCGCAGTTCCGTGGCAATCAGTTCTCCCGTGCAAGGGATACAGCGACTACATCCAGTTCGTAAAATTCGTTGCGCCATTTCGAGTAGAGACGTTCTGTTAGTGTCGATCAACCACGATGACATAAAAGTCAGAAGGCGTGGCCGCAGCCCGGATGAACTTCCTCGTGACGAGCGAGCATGTCCTATCTATGCCCTTACTTCACGTGGCAGCTGGGGCTGTGCTTTCGTCGCCAATCACTCCCTTATCGCGGTGAAAGATAGTCACCATGCCATGATCGCCACCAGCCACCATCCATTGGCCATTGGGACTCCAGGCAATTTGTGAACATGCAAAATGTCTCTCCCTGTTGCCTTCTTTAGAAAGTGTAGTCTTTGACTCCACAATGTGGTGCGGCTTGAGCTCTTGAAAGGGATCTGACAGCATGTACTGGACCTCTTCGGAATGCGTGGTAGTAGAGGATGCATCGGCTGTGAGAATATCGTTAGCTGAGCATACTTTTGCATAACTTGAAAAGGCTTACGGGTAGAGCTTGAAGCATCTTCAGTAACGCTCTCACTACGTCTCACCTCGTTCTGTCGATAAAGAACGTCTAATGCAGACCCAACCTTTGGTTTTCGGCCTTTCGTCTTCTTAGTCCTGATGAGGTCTCCAGGCTTATCTCCTTGATCCAGTCGTTGTAGATCCCAGAACGCGAATCGTGACAGCTGGTCGCCCATTGCGAGGATCGGTCTCATACCCGGGGCGTGCAGAAGGCTGAATCGATGATAGAAGCGATCGGTGTACGGCATGTACAGGGTCAGTAAACGTTGGAAGCCTAGCCGGTTGCCAGATACGAACGAAGATCGAGTGCGTTTGAGGCCACCGGGTGTCGGTGGCTTCGTGGGTGTGGCTGCATCTGAATCGAAGCCTTCGATTCTCCAAATCAGGATCTGGTTCGCCTTATTAGTGGCTTGTTGATCTCTGGAGGCGCGGGAGATGATCAGGTCGTTGTAGAATGTTAAGCAGTCGACATAGTTGAAGTGGACCTCTTTGGAGAAGAAATGGGGATAATAGACAGTCTGCGGCTCCTGATCGGGATCGCTCCCATTTCGTCGTTCCAGGTCATCGAGGGTAGGTATGGCCCATAGACACACGGCAGTATCTATGCCTCCCGACAGCATCCATCGACCGTTCGAATGTATGTGTATGGCCAGAACTGGCGACCGGTGACCTTCTCCAGCAAACAATGCTACACATGGTTGCTTCTCGTATTCGGGCTCGAGGTTCCAAAGTCTGATGGTATTGTCTTCTGCTCCTGATACCAGGAGACTGGTCGATAATGGTGAAATAGCCAAGTCGTTAATGCCCTTGCCATGACCGGTCAGCGTGCGCACCACACTTCCAGACTCTACGTCAAGGATCTTAACGTGCTGTGGACTAGAGCCCGCAATGCACAACCAAGGCTTTCGAGAGACAGGATCCTTCGTCCAGATCAGGCAATTGTAAGAAGCCGCAGGCTCGTCCTGTGTTACTCCGTAAGGCGGTCTTCTCGTTCGCAATCGCTTCTGCTCACCTGGCTGTCCACCAACACTTTCAATATCTCATAAGGTGGCTCCGAACCTAATTTCGTGCGACATACGACCACCTACAACCAAATGAGTGACATGCATGCGGACCCCAGCAGCTGATGCTTACCAGTTCTTCGGCCACCAGTGCAAATATCTGTTCATCGTCGATCGTGCCGTACGGATAGAACTTCACATCATAAACGGTTCTGCTAGGAAGTCCTCTATCTTGCTTGAGTCAATCAGTGTATCAAAGTGATAATACATTCACTTACCAGTCGATATGGCTTTGAGGCGCATGCTGCATAGCAGCGTAGGGAACACTTCGTAGCCCGGCATGAAGTCGAGCTCGGCTTGCCGGGTGCGGCAGGGTCTTCGATCCGGCAGGGTTGCTCAGCCGAACACGGCGACCAACGAGTGCAACGCCAAGACTCTGCTCAGTCTTTTACTGCATATAGAATCCGTCAACAAACCAACACGATGACAGTGGATGCTGGACTAGCTCGGCACTTGCACAGGTCTCAAGCGTACAGCAGATTTCGAGTGTTACGGGGTTGACTCCGGTGCAGTACAAAGAGAGCAACGTCACACCCCTGCGCACCCTTCGGCTGTCATCGACGATGGTCTGCAAGTGTCGACTGTTTATCCGTGGCTTTCGGCTTGTGGGTGATCACTGCATACGGGTCCAGGATAACACTATGTTTGATGTCGTCGTGCTGCAATGCTGCGCCTTTGTCGTGCCGAACGAAAGAAATACAGCAGTCAGGTGGCTGCTCGTGGTACGTATCTGAGTTTCTTAAACGACAGTCCGTTGTCGTGGAAGGAACGGCAAATGACGACCCACCGCCAGGGATCCCTTGGCAATTATTTCGGATGAAGTCGAAGGAACGAACAGCAAGGAGAGAAGAGTGTAGCGTAGCAGTCGTATACCCCTCCAAACCCACCAGGTGCTCACGAGGGGCGGCAGTTGACGAATGTGAAGATAACGAATCACTGTCTCATGGACTTGGGTCCAAGAACAGCCTTTTCATGTGCACGAGGCCGTGTATTCGAGGGTGCTGCTGAGGCCTGCTGCTGCTGAGGCCTGGAGGTTCTGCCGAAGGAAGTTGGCGCTCTGCCGGTGTTATTGAAGTGTTTAGTAGACGCGAGCTGTCGATAAATGTAGGACATACATTAGCGCGCCGGCACGAACAAACAAGAAGCCACTACGCTAAAGGAGGTGCAGGGTCAGTGGCATCGGCGTGGCGAAAGAACTTGCCGTTGGTGCGGCAGTGTCGGGGTCTTTCGCCAAAGGTGCACAGCGATGTTGATGGTAGTGATGGATAGCGGTGGTATGGACAGTTCCAGGATGAAAGTCAGAAACATGCGCGAGATAATCCTTGCAGCCTGCAGGCGCGCGCGGCTGGCGTTCCCGCTCGGGAAAGCATGCGGCATGACCTCAGCCGTGCGTGGTGGCCCGCGCACCTTGTTGAACCCTGAATTCTGGTCTAAACACTGCGGCTGGAGTGGATTGGTCGGTCGTTTGAAGAAAACATCGCTTCACGACTCCCTGCTCTTCGGCACCCTGTCCATACCGCGAGGCAGCCAACACGACCCCTTGCGCGTTCGAGGCCAGCTGCTTGTGCCTTGTTGCTTGTGCTCCACATCCCCTGCCGTCGTTCGGCCGCGGCGCGACCAGCTACAAAAGGCGGCAACGACTCTTCCTCATCAGTATCTCGCCGGCTCCTCCTTCTTCCCACTCGACTCCCGATCTTCACTTTGGTCCAGCAGTTCGGACCAGGGCCGGGCACAGGTCTCGCACCTCGTCCACATTGGGGTCACGTCTCGTGGCACAAGGTCACGCCCATTGCCACCCGGCGGTACTTCTCTTCCTGGCTCCGGCACTACATTGCGTTCCAAGCGGTTTGGGGGTCACGAAGTCACCTTCAGGGCCCACGTCAAGCACGAAATCCAGCGCACTGTGCTTGTTTGTAGACTTGTCACCAACAGACAGCAGCGTCTCGAGGTGGAAATGAGTACTTCACACGACTGAGCGCAGCACTTGACCACTATTGACCGGTGCTGCATTGCCACCCTCGCCCATCATGGAGACCACGTTCATCTCAATTCACGGTTTGCGCTCTGGTACGGTCGTTTTCATGGAGATCATGCTCACTTCTTGACAGATCTCACCGAGAGCGCAACTATCCTGTATTCCTCCGACTCGGTGGTAGACATATTAGGATACACGCCAGACGAAATTGTGAACCGCTCAGCATGGGAGTTCTTCTCGCTTGCCGAGATACCCCTAGCAAAGGACTTCCACCGAAAACGTATCGCCACCGACAAAGCTGCTGTATTGGCTTACTGTCGGATCAAGGACAGCCAAGGCAATTGGGTTGGCTGCGAATGCTGTTTCACTATCGTATACGATGTTATGGTCGTATGTACCAGTATCTATCGACGCGGTCTCCAGAGTGACAGTAGGTACAGATCACTTGCTTGGTCAGTGCGCACGCTGACGTTCCGCAGAGCGGGCTCTAGAGGCACCTTTGGTACGGCGAATATTCTCATCGTCGCCCAGGGACCCACGATACCACATGTTGTCTCACCTTTCCACGAAATTTTCTCAGCCGTTGAAGAACCAGGACCATGAGCCTCGTGCGGCTCTTTTTCTAAATCGATTCACCCGGACGCTAACAATAATGTATGCGACCAGCGGCCTACAGGACATCATTGGCATACCTGCCGAGACCATGCGCGGTAGGAGCTTCTACTACTGCATTGCCGACAACTGCCTGCCCGATGCCGTCAAATGTCTGGAGAATGCAAAAGGCAACGACTCCATTGCTTACCTTCGGTTCTGGTTCAGAGATCCACGCGAAGCAGATCCGGACGAGGGTGCCGTCGAGTCTGATAGCGATGAGGAGATGACGACCGACACTAGCGTCGATGGAGGCGTCCATCTCGACGATCCAGCTTCACCCCACGCTGCCATGGATGTGGACAGTGACGAATCAAAAGCTGGATCCAGAGGTTCCTCGGGAGATTCGACACGCGGCAGATCGGATACGCACGAAGCAATCTTTGGGACAGCCTTACGTGCCGAATCATCGACCTCCTCACTTGCAGCTTCGCCTGTGCCCAGAGAACCACAGGAGCCTATAGAGCTTGAGGCCGTCATCTCCTGCACATCTGATGGGTTGGTAGTATGTTTACGGAAGGCACGGCCGATGATCCCACATCCTACCCAACGACCTGCGCGACCAGTCTACGAGCGTGGTCTCTTCGCCGCTCCTTGGGCGTCGGAACCAGTGCTCCCACCGCTGGAGACGAGAGGTGGAGGCGGGTATGGACCAGCATTTGCACCTTCACTTGGACCGCATGGCGCCCGCCGAAGCAGTAACGCCACTCCCGCATATGGTACAGCCAAGGCTGCTGAGCAGTCTGACTTTATGAACGCTATACGCGAGCAAGCTGTATTTGCATGGGCTCTTACTGGAATCAATGGATCACTGGCAGAACATGGGCGGGGCAAGCCCACTGGTGAAGCAGTACCTCAAGATGGCTTGCCGATATGGGCTAGCGACCCCCGTTATGGGAGCGACAGCGAACATAGCAGTAGCAATGGCTATCGCAGCGGCTCCGACTTGCCTCATCCCAATCAGAACCTCACTAATGGCTTGCACGATTCCCGGCCTAATGGACCTGGACCGCACGTCTTTGGAGATCCAGGTCTGGGCAGAAATAGTGGTAACGGATCCGGCAGCCACAACGGCAGCACAAACAACAGCTCCAACGGGACACCATATCACGGACAATAACGAAGCCACGCTACAAATTCCCACTGCACGGATGGGAATCCTCTCTGTGCATTTTGCTGGCTACACTACAGGAGTTTTCGGGATGGCTGCACCATCAGGATTGTATTGACGAGCGATGATTGCAAAATACCACACAACGAGAAAAACGTTGCTCGAGCATTTTAGCGTTGAAGCATTCTAAAGAGAGGGGGGCATACCACTCTGGCGCGGCGTTGGGGAGGGCGTTATGATCAAGCAGCGACTTTGCTCGTGGCAGAAAGACAGACAGCTGGCTAAATTCCAAGAGGCAGTATTATGCAGCATATATAATGACACACCAAGGACGTCTCTGTGCGCGCTATATCATCTTTTCGCGTTGATTGCCTTTCCTGCTAACCAAAACGCCCGCAAGCAAATGATATTGCTGGTCCACCAGAGCACGCCTCTCGCACTCGCGAATGTCACGCTTGTGTTCAAGATGTAGTGCGCGGAGTAGAGCACTCTTGCAATGGTGTAGTACAATCCAATGCGGTTTATCGCAGCAGTCTCCAGGCCTGCTACGTGCGCGAATATGATTGCAGCAGCAAAGACCGGGAAATGTTCGACTGAGTTGGCGTGGCAGTTTTCCACGCGCTTCATTTGGTCCAGTGCAGCTTGTGTTAGCTTTCCTTTCCTGTGTGCGTGGTTTCATGTCAGAAAAATGCATTGGTCTTTGTTGTTGTTGTTTTTTTTTGGGAGTGGTTCAC
The DNA here is from genome assembly GCA_000504385.2 of Exutisphaerella laricina CBS 326.52. Taxonomy (NCBI): domain Eukaryota; kingdom Fungi; phylum Ascomycota; class Dothideomycetes; order Mycosphaerellales; family Mycosphaerellaceae; genus Exutisphaerella; species Exutisphaerella laricina. The sequence continues at coordinate 100,905 of KZ106803.1, read as the reverse complement.
TGGGACTGGGGACTTGCTGGACTGCGATGGGACCGTATTTCGTTAAATCTTCGCGAGGAGATACGTTGTGGTCCAGTTTGTAGTGGACTTTCCACAGTCGAGAGGAGAGCACGACATATGCCCAGATGAAGTGGAACATTAGGTAATGGCCGCCATAAGATGGTGTTTGCTCGAGGCCGTTGCTGGTGAGGCCGAGGAGTGTTGCGAGGGACGACATGTGTGATGTGTTGCACGAAGCAAAGTTGCTTCGCAATGGGACAGAGACAGGAGAGAGAGAGAGAGTGGTGGACTGAACACTGTTTTGGATGGTTGCTGCCTCGGTGAGTCTCAGTAGTGGACTTTGGCCATCCATCCCGAGGAGCATCAGGCCCGCGATCTGTATGGCTAGTTCGGTTAGCGATATGCGGGCCTGGGCGTTGAGACACTTCCCCTCCTTCCACGTCACCTTCTGTCATTCGAACCAATACGTACCAACATCACCTGTAGATATGCTGAAGTATTGACAGATTTAGCGGAGCAGAAGAGCCACTCACCTACCCCCTACCACCGCTCTTATGAATGATCTCAAGCGCTTCGCGTGGTCACGACAATCCAAGCTATCCTTTGTCGCGTTTGCTTGCACGTTGCGCTCGTAGCCCATAGCATGACATACGGTGCTTCCACGCACAACCTCATCCTACTGGCTGTTCGCTTCGGCGCATAAAGCGAGTCCCTAGGCGCTCGTTTCGGAAGAGGCCCTTCTCCATTCCAGACAAGCCACATGCACTGCTTCACGATCTTGCATCGTGGGCCTCACCAAGCACGCGACATCTCTCCTCGCATTTCACTGCCGCTTGCTGCGATCGGCCAGCAGATCATCGGCGACTTGTTAGCCCCGGATCTAACGGACTTTGGACGTATTGTATGGCGAGAATTGGCCCAACACACCCTCACGACACCGTATCCATTTTCTAGCGAGCCAGCAGACACGCCGTTCTGTGCGAGTCGCTGAACATGCATGATGCGTTCGTATGCCCAAGCACATGGCGACCTCTGTAATGCACTTTTCGCCGACAGCCTACAAATTTATAATTCTACCCAGACGGGCAGCTCGAAGACACAGACGGCCACGTCTCCCCACTTGATTCCGCGCCATGACTATGGCCAAGATCACTTGTCGATCCTCCGCGATTGTGTATATGCTGTGATCGACGGGTCGTGTTCGCGCATGCAGTCATACGACGTGCGCTACGCTCGAGTGTCGACAATGGTTCTTCCTTCTAAGCCGACCTCGTCCGGTTTGCGCCTTGACTAGCAATGCTATATCTTCCGCAACACACTTATGCGGCCGTGACACGATCCACCCAATACCTCTACATTGCTAACCGTCGATCAGCAGAAGACCGCCGCAGCCATGAGCCTTTCTAGTCCGTACCAGCTTGCGTGGAGGAATAGTGATAGTGATGGACTTCTCTACAATCTTGTACATAGTATTGAGCATGTCACGGCGCTTTTGAACTTGGCCCTCTCTCAGATAAAAAAGTCCCAAGCAACGAGGAAGCCACAAAAGCCGGCGGTAGCCCAGAAAACCATCTGCGCAGTACTCCGTCTCTCGCTCGCTTTCTTCAGCTCCTTGTTGCCTTTGCCGACATTCTCGGTAGTGAGGTACGAATCTTGGACGAGTTGGTCGATGTGCTCGGCTTGTTGTTGCAGATTGGCATGGAGTGTGCTGTGCAGTTCGCTGATTTCCAGGATCGATTTCTCGGCGGTGCGCACATGGTCCATTTGGTCTTCGTAATGTTTGAGTAGCTCGTGATTCTCTTCCGCGAAGAGTTGGAGTTGTTCTTCAGTTAGTTTTTGGTATGTGCTGTCGCTACCGCCGCGCGAATTCAGGTCCTCTTCGTCATTGTTGATGTAGGGAATTGTGGCCCCTACGGCAGATTTGGAGAGGATGGATTTGGACTTTTCGACTTCTCTGCTTAGGCGGGCGTCCATCATCTGGCTTTGGACTCTGCCAGCTTCTTCGAGCTTTTGTTGGAGATATAGGATTATGCTTTCTCGCACAGCCGTCACTGATTTTCTTGCTGCACCTTCGCGCTCTTCTTCCGGAGACTTTGCTGTTATGGCGCCTCCAGCTGCCCATCTTCCTAATGCTCCCAGGCCACCTTTGGCGCGCTTTGATAGTGCGACTGAGTCTGCTGTTTGATTGCGGACATCTTCGGCCTGCTTGAGTCCATTGATCGCGTGGTTCAGCGTCCGTAAAACTTGTTTTGACTGGGCATCGAAGGCATCTCTGTCGCCGTTGGTTAGAGGTCGCGCTCGTTCGTGGTTGTCCGTTCCGATTTGTCGTCTCCGCGAAGGCTGGGCTACTGAGAGATAAGATGGTCGGATGGAGCGTAGTTCGCGGGTCAGGTCTGTTATGCGGGCATTCTATGGAAGCATCAGGATGGAGACTGTCGATCACTATACTGATGACCATACTATGCTGTATGCTTCCTGGAGGAAGCTATTGATTGCAGTTATGTCATACTCCTTCTGGAGAACATGCCGGGTCCCCTTCTCCTTCAAGCAGATGTTGAAGTCGGGCGTGATGTCTGTCATTGCTGCTGGCGCACAGTCTTTGGACGGTGAAATGTGTCGTGAAGAGGTCACAGGCAAGCTTGACCCTGCTCGCCTATTCTGGCCACTAACATTTAGTGGAGACACCAACGGACTTCGACGCCTCCATTTCGAGACTTCACTTATTTCGTCCTGTTCATCGACGTGCCAAAACCTATCGCCGCTGAGAGTTGCCTCACCCAGCCGCCAAGACATCCGGTAGTTCTAGAGTCGCGAAGAGATGCTTTCCACATGCCTTCCGATAGCGGATCGGCATTCAGACATCGAGCACGCCGGAACGCCGGCACGACAGGTGGTGCAGCGAGCTACGTATAGCGACCGACTGACGTGCCATTGCTGCTGATACAGTAGTACATGTATGTCGCCTATGTCGCAGTTCGCGCTTGCTGTGCGCATGGAAGCCCGAGCTCCTCCTCTATCGGCTGGTGATATCTGATAGGTCTGATATGCTCTATACCCGCCAAAGCCCGTCCTTCATTTTCCCTCCATGGTTGACATATGGCTAACATACAGAGCGATGTGCCCATCGTAGAAGAGAAAGGGCAGCCTCAGGTCATTGCTGGGCACACAATCGGTTCACCTGATACCCATGAAAAAGACCAACAAGGAGCAAGGAAGATCCCATCCGGGCACTCGTCGAGGACCACATCGCTGGATAACGTATATCTAGACAGAGGTGGCGAAGATGTCGAAAACACCGTGCCTGACATTGAGTCTCTTCGAACCACTACGACCAATACCCCACCGTGGTCTGTCTTCACTGTTAAGCAGAAGCGCTTCATCGTCTTCATGGTAGCGCTGGCCTCCTTCTTCTCGCCACTATCAGCCAATATTTACTTTCCGGCTCTCAATACACTGGCGGAAGACTTTGGTACTTCCGAGAGCATCATGAACCTTACGCTCACGACATACATGATCTTTCAAGGTCTGGCGCCTACCGTTTTCGGTGATCTTGCAGATATGGCTGGGCGACGTCCGGCGTACATCATTGGCTTCGCCATCTACATAGGTGCTTGCATTGGTATAGCGAGCTGCAATACTTTCGCAGCACTCTTGGTACTGAGATGCCTACAGTCCAGCGGCTCTTCAAGCACAATTGCGCTCGGATCCGGAGTCGTGGCAGACATCGCTACCTCAGCCGAACGTGGCGTATGGATGGGATGGGCGACATCGGGCCCAATGATCGCTCCAGCGCTTGCGCCTGTGCTGGGAGGATTATTTGCACAATTCCTGGGATGGAGGTGGATTTTCTGGTTCCTCGTCATCCTCGCTGGCGTTTTCGTCGTCCCGCTCGTCCTCACGTTCCCTGAGACTGGTCATAACGTCGTTGGCAACGGATCGATTCCTCCTCAAGGATGGAACATGAGCTTGCTCAACTACCTGCAAGTGCGAAAGCAGAGGAGAGATCGGCCTGCGCTTGAGCGCACCATCTCTCAGCGGTCCGATCGGACAGCGCAGCAGCAGATGAAGAAGACGCGCCAGCTGCGAATTCCAAATCCGCTCAAAGCACTACATGTCATCCTCGAGAAAGATGTCGGGTTGCTCCTGTTTTACAATGCCATCATCTACTGTGCGTTCTACGACGTAATGGCATCAGCTCCGCATTTACTACAGCAAGTTTATGGGTTCGATGCGCTGAAGATCGGCTTGTGCTTCCTGCCGATGGGTAGCGGGTGCTTCCTAGCGCCAATGGTCTGTGGCAAATTAATGGACTGGAACTTCCGGCGCGTAGCACGGAATACTGGTTATGAGATCGTCAAAGGCAAGGCCAACGACTTGCAAAACTTTCCACTTGAGCGATGTCGCATACAGGTTGCGCTCCCGTTCGTGGTTCTTGCAGATGCGCTCTTTCTGTGCTACGGCTGGGTCATGCAAGCTGAGACGAATCTTGCTGCTCCGCTGATCATCATGTTCTTGGTTGGTTTCGCGAGTACGGGTGCGTTCAACGTGCTGAGCGTGATGATCGTTGATCTCTACCCGCTGTCACCAGCTACTGCGACAGCTGCCAATAACCTCGTAAGATGTCTACTCGGTGCTGGCGCAACAGGCGTCATCATATATATGATCGACGCCATGGGCAGAGGATGGTGCTTTACCTTCATTGCTGCCGTAGTAGCTGCGTTCAGCCCAATACTGTGGGTCCTGGAGAAACGGGGTCCACAATGGCGTGAGGCAAGAAGACTGCGAGGAGAACTAGTCAGGGAACGCGAGGAGCCACGAACCACAGCGGACAGCTCCGCCAGGTCATAAATCGACGCGACCAGTGTAGAAGACAAACGATGAAGGCTTGCTATCATAGACAAGCAGCATATCGCTGAACATAACACTGTGTACGGCAACAAGTACTCACAGTCCCGCATCTGCCATTCACTGTCCTGCTACAGTCATGCAGGTGTCTTCTGGCCACAACGATCAGCGCTTATTACTGCTCGACCATTCAGCGTCGGCATCGAGAGGTTGGATTGTATTCCGAGATTCCTTATGTCAAGAGCTAACAACCAGGATAATTCACAACCTACCCCAGAGCTACGTACTCGACTTTCCGCGTTCCGAAATGTGGCAGCTCGCATCAAGAACCCATCTCTCGTCTCGACAAGCAGAATCCACATGAATAGGATTCTCCCCAGTGACTTCGTTGGTCTCGGGCCCACGACGCAGGACCCTGGACTGCCACATACTCGCCGATATGTCCAAGCTCGAGATGCTGCCCTGGCTCGCACTGAGGGCCGTATCGTCGAAGCTCTCGTGGGTCCTGCATGGCTTGCTTTCGGCTCGCAAGTTGCAGATACAAGGGGGCCGGGCACCGACAAGACTTGCAGTGCTGCTCTGGCACAATAGCACCTGCCAACTGCTGGCAGAGGCCTGAATATTCCTGGCTTCTTCTTGGTGGTCCTCCTGATCCTGATCACGATCCTGATCTGCATTTTCCATCCACGTCGCCCTTGCTCGTATCAGCAGCAGCATACACAAACTCCCACGATGCAGCTTCCTCGACAAGGAGCTCGCCAGGATCATCACTCTCGTCATCATCCTTTCCACTGCCTCTGTCCTCTTCCTTCACCGCCTTCCTGACACTCTTCCGTCGCCGTCCGTGCCCATCAGTACAACAGTACACCACCCTTGCCTTTCCTAACTTCTCCCTATCGTGGAACGGACATGGCAATGGCGGCGGATACCGCTGCCAGCAACAATACGACTTGTTCTTGATTCTCGTACTTTCAGGATCACCATCCACGGAAGCCGAAGGCTGCTCTGACAGGCCAACAAATTCGGGTGGACCTTCAGGTCGTTCCGAGAAGCGGTTTCCGATTTTACTTGACATGTCGTTGTTTGGAGGCCAAGCGTGCCGTCGCGCTAGGCATGCCGTCAATTGTGAGTAGGTCTTCTTCAAAGACAGGCTGTAGTACGTGCAAGTTGAGGCAGTCAACAATGCTTCTAATGCTGCCCTCCTGACTAGGTCATCATGCACGCTAGCATGCTGCGGCACGGCATGTGCTGTGTTTTATAGTGGCGTTCATCGTTCACAAAAATATGCGGCAGCTGAGGTGCGGCTGTGATGTATACAGGTGAGATTTTTATATACCATTGCTACAAGTGAAATGCATCGCAACATGCCATTTATATCCCTACCAGTGATTCACCGAAGCATGTTTGCTAGTCCATCTTCAATACAGCCCAGTGTACCACGCAATCAATCTCGGAGAAACATAATCATGTCATGATCGCTTACTCGTCGCGATTCTTCCTCCTCAAGCTGCCGAGACGCTTTTTGAGTCCGTCGCGCAAACTGCCACTGCGCCTGACGCCAGCGTCACTATCTTTGGTGTTGGCGAATTCCATGTCAACGTACTTGCTCTGGCCTCCGGCGATGTCGACAGGGTCGCGGTTGTCGAGCAAACCTCCGCGCTGCTGTTGGTCGTAGCTCTTGCGAAGAGACTTGCCGTCCTGCATCTCAATCGCGCCATCGTCGCTGATCTTGTGTGCACGGAGTGCTCTATCGAGCGCGAACGTATCACCCTTGCCTTTGAGGTCGTCGGGTGAGTACTCCTATGATGCCTATTAGTTCACAGACTCTAGAGCACATTGGCGATACATATACCTTATCTGCCCAACGCTTGTAGCCTGGGCCATCATTGTTCTCTTCGTGCATCAAGTCTGCTCCTTCCTCATAGTTGTAGACTCTGCCGAACCTATCTGGCATGCCTGGAGGGACGACCGCAACGCCATCGAGAGGCTTGTGCCGTTCAAGCGCATCCTTAACGTTCTCTTGCGGGGTGGCTTTGAGTGCTTCCTGGTTGCTGCCCTCCAGCGCTGCAACCGGCGAGTGCTTATAACTAGTATTCCTTGCCAGCAACGCCGCGTCGTAGGGTCCCTCGTGATGATAGGGATTGCCGCCAATGGCAGGATCAAGACGATCGACGGTATCTGGTCCTGGGATGTGCTGCTTTCTTGTGTGGGGAGATCGGTATGCCTTCTTGCTGTCTTTGCGGATGATCTCTAGTGGCTGGTTGCTCTTGTCGCCCGGAAAGCGCTCCTTAAGCGAACTTGTCCTACGGTGATGACGATGCGTGGGAGAGCTGGGACCAGAGCTAGCCTCTTCGTACGATGGGGGAGGCCGACCACCGCTACCTGATCGTCGTGGTCTGGCATCTCTGTATTCACCAAATGCCTCAGCACGATAAGCTGGGAACGACTCTCGAGGACTGCCTCTTCCTCTGCTGCCCCTGCTACCCCTGCTCACGGAACGAGCTTGTGTAGTAGCGCCACTCTTTCCCTCTACTGGTGAAGAAGTCTTTGACGATCGTTGCTTCTCGACGCTGTCGCGGAACGGGTTGTTCGATCCGACGGAGCCACGGCCCGTACGTTGTGTTACTGGAGCACTAGACGATGACGGCGCCCTTGCATGCTGGTTTGGCGCAAAAGTGCTTCCAAAGTGAGATCCTGGACCGGTTTCGGCAGACGGCTCAGGCGCTGACAGAGGGTCGATCAGGTACGCCGCTGCGCTGGTAACTAGTCAGAAGACACATTCCAATGCCCGAACGATTCCGCTGCTGCTTGTCTTACGTCTTGGAGTCCACAGCCGACGACATTTCGATTCAGCCGAGTTGTCGTCAATTGTTCCCGCTAATTGCAATGGAGTACAGGGTCCAGTGGATTGGGGATATGATGGAGGAGAGTGTCGTGGGTGTTTGTACAGTACCGACGGGAGCCGGGAAGCAGATAACAGGAAACGGAAACAGGAAACATGCGAGAGACGCAGCAGGAGCTCAACAGTAAGTAGGATGCCCTCCCAACCACGCACAACAGCAGCACGAACATATTGGCGTACGCGGCTTTCGTGCATCCGCTGCCTTCCTGGCGACGTCACAAACCCACTCACAGCGATCCCTTCACTTCTCCCGCCCAATTGAGCCCAATGTCCCATCGCAATTTGATTGAAGACGAGCCTGCTCCTGCCCCGTGCGCGCTCGCCGGGCAAGCGATCATTGGATGAGTTTCTTGGCGTCATTCCAGACTCCATGACGCCAAGCGTGTATTCGCAACGCAACATCATCACCACCACCATCATGGGGCTCGTGGACTACTCTGACTCCGAGGCAGACGACGACTGCACTGCGGACTCTCCTCCGCCGGCGACAAAACCAAAAGTCTCGCCTTCAGACACCAGGGACACGACTGCCACTGCACTGCCTCCTTTGCCCGCGACGTTCCGCGACATGTACTCGTCCACGGTGAGATCGAGCGCCCAAGACGATCCTGCATTACACGCTGGGAGGAAGCGGGTGACTCCTCATGTTGCTGGCAATTGGCCAACTCATGTCTATCTCGAGTGTAAGGACCCGTTGATCTGAGGGCAGCATTGTTTGTTTTTCGGCAGTACTAATGTCCAGGAGGGTGTCCAGAACCAGAAGCATACAATGTGTTGTGTCTAGCAGTGAGACATGTTCAACACGCTCTCATATCAGGCTTCCAGAACGTACACAGCTTGCTACAGAACGATCTCGGAGTGCAGCTGCCTTTACACATCTCCTTGTCACGACCACTGGTGCTGAAGACGGAGTTGAAGGATACTTACCTCTCACAGCTGAAGACGACCATCGCAGCTTCCGGAGTTCGCTCTTTCATTTCCACCCCACTCAATCTTGTCTGGCATCCAAATGAGAACCACACGAGATGGTTTCTGGTACTGCGACTACAGAAGCCATCGGGTGACGAGCTGCAAAGGCTTCTGACTAGCTGCAACAACCTTGCCTCGAGCTTCAACCAGCCGCTGTTATACGCAGATACTGCTTCCACCAGCTCCAAAGAGGATGGCAAAGTAGCCTCGGAACCAATCGATGCGTTCCACGTCAGTATTGCCTGGTCTTTGCGTTCGCCTCCCACGAATGGTGTCGTTGAGGAGGGTGGCCTACAGCAAGCTATATCCGGCGAACTTCTTCAACGGACGGGCAACCTGCAGATCAGGATCTCGGAGGTCAAAGTGCGCATCGGTCAAGATGTGACCAACCTCCCATTGCAGAAGGCGAGAAGTCATCTGCGATCCGGGCTTGGGCTGTCGTTTGCTGATGTGAACGGAAACTGAAACGTCGAGCCAATGCCACCAGAGACAATGGTAGCTAGCTGACATCAGCACGTTGATGAATCTCGATAACGCACTATCTAATGGCCACATCGGTCAGGACACTTGTGAGCAGAAACGCGCCTCACAAACATAGTTGTCACCTCTTCTGCACGAGCATCCTGCATTCCAGAGATCGTCATACTAGTTCTGCAACACCTGGATATGCTTACTGGGCGCCGCATGTGGTTGCAGGTTACGACGGGAAGCTGCTTGCAAGTTTCTCGAGTATGTATATTGCCCAACAAGCGGTCAACCTGGACTTTTGACGCGATGTGGATTGACAGACGCGTGCACAACTGTGGAATTCAATGGCAAGCTCTGCTTTGTAGCCCAGGCATATGAGTCAAGGTACCTGCCAGGGTGTGTGCATCGAGCATTGGAATCAAGCGACAAATTCGTCGGGGTGGCCCGAGTTCTGGAAAGCAGGTCTGGCCCATCAGAGTGATACCATGTAGCGCATTTATAGCGCCAGAGATTGATCACACAGTCCCTTAATGCCTGATTGAACGACACACAGCTTCCATCAAAAGTCAAGGATGTAGAGAGGTACGCGCCTACTTGAACAGCGATGTCCCCCGCCGTCGGTCGCCCCTCAACGATCCAATCAGGCTATGCGCCACCATGAACTTGGCACCTTCAGATGTCTATCATAACTCGACAACGTTTCTCCAACGTGAAGCACATGGAGATCCACGAAAGGGTCCCACCTGGAGGCAGTCATAGCGCCACACCAGGTTACCGCGCCTTTGGATCACAGCGTTCCATCTGCTCAAATGGTACCACCAGCAACCAAGATCCCTTCTTCGTCATACCAAGCTTCCATTGTTCAAGTCATCCACTGCTCACGGCCAGATCTGGACTCTATGCTATCCTATCAGAACGCCGAGGTGTCATGCATGCATAATGTAAGCGCCCAAAGCTCTGTTCGAGTGACAGCCAAGCAATTTTGTCAGTCTCTGAGCATGACCGCAAAACAATTGGTTGAAAGGCATTGCCCCGACTTACTGACCCAAAGCACGTGTGACAAGGAACCTCGCCGGCTCGCGCATGGTTCCGCCTTGTTATCAGCGATAATCTTCGTTGTACGCGAGCTTACACAATTGTGCAAAGACATACCGTGCTCGGAAGCGAGCGTCAGAGGAGTCCTCGGATCTAGTGGCGCAGTGGTGTTAGACGGGGGAGCTCAGCCATGCTCGATTGCTACAGATCGTGCAAGAGATACTGTTACAAGACGAGCCACTGCTCAACCTCGACTACCTCGACTTCTAAAGCAAGTGTAATGAACAATTGATGAGGATGGTCGGTGCGTATCGCGGAAGAACCCCTTGCCACAAGATCAACTCGAGCGCCCATAGATCGCGCAGTCTCCACTACTGTCATCCGTGGGAACTTGTGCCAGGTTCCAGATCTGGAGGCAAAATGCATAAGCAATCCGATTTGTCCGCTCACAGCCGCTAGAGATGTTATTCGGACAGAATCGTTGGGTCTCATTGGCTTCAACAAAGACCAGGATGCAGCATGATTGGCAAAAGCAGACTTCCGTTGGTACTCGTGGAGTCGGCGTGTTGCCAAAGGCAAAACTCCAAGAGGCTCTTTCAGAAGGAGTGCAGGAAGAAGATACAAAGCTAGTGAAAGCTCTGGTCGATCCCAAAGTCTCTGGCAATCCTGAGGGCGCTCGACCGCACCTGCCACAATTCAAGCGAGCAAGAACTGCAGGCAGATGTAACGGGACTATCCATATAGGATATGATCCACACACAATTCGCTGGTTAGCAGTATGAGCATAGACTAGATCCATCAATTGAGTGAGCGGTATCCCCAGAGAGCATAGCGTCATGTGCTCAAAGGTATCTCTTCATGATGGGCCCCCAAATTCCGCATACTATCGTCAAGGTCTCTGGCCCACTGCTCACTATCGGCTCCACGCCGTACAGCGAGTCGGCCTACTTCCTTCTCTCTCCTCGATTAGAACGGTAAATACTCACAGCCTCTTATCATCGTGCCGCCAGTCTGATCTCGGCAGACTTATCACACAAACGACCAAGCTCAGGTCTAAGACGCTCCATATACTCCAAATCTTCAGATCACTGGCATCGTGCAATGCCATCATCTGCTCAGTCTTTGCGCATCTACGTAGCAAAGACGCTGGTGTCCATATTCTCTACGACTTTCCAGCAACATTATTCCAAGCCTTTTGCCCTATTTTCTGCTCTCTTTCGGAAGAGCTCAAGCAGGACAAAGCGTTCTCCTTCGTAATGTTCGTGATGCCGATAGAAAAGAGTCCAGTCCAAAGGGTCGAAGTAGATCTGTTCGACAGGAGGCAGCAACGTCTTGTGTCATAGCAGTAGCAGAGAGCGCAGCTGGTGACCGGTGGCGGCTGTGCTTGCGCCATATTGCTGAGCAGAGATCGCAGCTCGCCGTGTAGTAAGCCGAGGCATCTGTGATAGACACGGTCAATCACAGTTACTAACCACATCATATCACTTCACGGTCACCTTATTGTGCCAGCAATGTTTATCCTGTTAGGTGAAATGTCTTAACCATGAATGAGGAATATAGTGCCAGGAGGAAGGGTGTGAAGGTGAACAAAAGTAGCGACTTCCAAGTGTGGAGTCCTTATTTAGTTGGAATATCCTGAGCGCCTGCACTATACCGCTCGCATGTCACCTTATGGCACATTTTCTGCTCGTACATGATTGCAGGGACACACTGATACAGACCTGATGCCTTCAAGTAACAGCATCATGTCGGTTCGTGAATGTTTGGCGGAGTATCAATCCGGTCTTGGCTTCGAGCTGAGGCCTGAGCGCTTCCAGCGCTTCGCCCAACCTCTCTTTCCATCATCCACCTACCTCAACAACAAAGTATACTCCTCCTGGTCGACAAACACGCCGCCGCTGCAAGGCCTGAGAAGACTCGACGATCTATTCGAATCATGAAGTCGCCACAATATCGCCCCACCAACGCTAGAACTGCTGCTGCGACCTTCGGTCGCATGACAGCACTACGACGACGAGACCAGCAGCGACCAGCATCACACGCACCACACGCGGCGTCCTGGAAATTCTTCCCAGCGGTTCCTTGGAGGATGGAAACACTGGTTGTAACAAAAGAAGAGGAGATCGTCTTGTATTATTGACGTATACAACAGTGCATGCCCGCTCTCGCCCAGCATCAGCACGACCACGAGGGCGAGAAGCACAACAGTTGGCGCCGACGACTCAGTCAGCTCTGCTTTCGGCAACATCGTTGCGGGTCTTTCCTTGTCTTGATACCGCTGGTGCAGTGCAGAGTGCAACGCTTGAATCGACTCAAGCATGGCCGCCAACAACTCTGCGGGTGCAACGTCGGCGATGTGGACCAAACGGAAAGACGTGGTAAGAGCAGCAGGGACTAACACCAGGTAGGTCCCCCATTTGACCATCATCTTTCTCAAGATTCTGTTTGAGGTTTGAGCTGTCCAAATTACGAGAAAGAGACGAAGAGACATCACGATATCTATACTATTTCAAGGCCCAGAAATACGGATATTTCTTTCATTCAAAAGGTCCTCTTTTCATCGCCCCTCATAGGCGCAAAAGTCCTCCACGCAGTACAAACGGCTGGGGATATTAACCTTGTAAGACTTCATGCAGCTTTATCAACCTAAGCAAAATCGTGAATCACAATGTACGGACCACTATTCTGTGGCAGTGTATGGTGCTAATCTGAGATGACAGCTTCGGTCTAGGCGCGCGAGACCTGTGTATGGCCATACCAGGTCAAGTGCCATACAGGATTCTGTAACTCCCATGGTCATCAGGATTCGATCGAACTACAAGATCATCTGAATAACATGCCAATCACATGTTCTACAACTGTGGGATCTGAGGATCTTGAAAGAGCTACTATCATTGGTGATGAAACTTGAGGGCAGTAGCTGCCATGTATGCCAGGTCCGGGTGATCACAACAAATCCAGCATACACAGGCATCTGAGAGTAATAATGCGCCCTGACGCTACCTCCTGCCTCGATTCGGCGAGCGATTCCAAACATCGGTTCCATGGAACTTGCGGGGGAATGAGGAATTCAGTTGCGTCAGCCAGCTTGCGACCGAGCGCCCGAATAACGCCACAAAGCTGGGAGGGCTCATCAGACGTTGCAATTCACAGCTACGAAGACGAAACAAGCTGGCGACCGACTGCAGCACGCTCGAGAAGTACCATGTACAACGTAGCAAAGTGTTGTCGTTGGGTACGATGCATGGATGTGTCGGCAGCGCCACTTTTGATTGGCTTCAGTCCCAAGGGAGAAGACGGAACTTGCCAAGCCAGCAAACCATTCGAGTATTCACGACGACGAGTCACTTTATAAGACCGAAACTACATGCGGAGTATGGAAAGGACCGTCACAAGGGCCTCATTCAATTTGTTGGACGACACAAGTCCTGTTGTGGTGCTGTCTGCGTTCTTCCGAGCGGCCAGCGGCGTTGCGCACCTTCCACATCTTACAGCTGGCCCGTGCGAGCGTCGACCGTCTTGCTGCGCTCGCTTTCCTCTCCAGCTTTCTTCCTTTTCACACCACCCAAACATCGACGACCGCACAACGCGCCACCACCCCATCGTCTGAACCCCTCCAGACATCACAAGACGTTCACCCTGTCCCTACGCGAGATTCACATCGTAGATAGCTTGCGTACACGCGTGACGACATCTCGACCATCGCGTCGCAAAATCCTTCGTGCGCTCTTGCCACACCCGCACACTCCCAGACGACGACACAATGGCCGACGCGGCGACCACCACCGCCCCGGTGGACGCGCTATCGGTAAGTCAAAGTTTTGCATCACGTGAAATCATGATATCGTCGCTGAAGCCCGCTCAGCCAGCCGTCCCCGCCCAAGACGACAAGCCTGCCGAGGCCCCCGAGACGAATGGCGCTGCAGACACGACGAAGCCTGTCGACGAGACGACGGTCGAGCATGCGAAGATAGGAACGCCTGTCGCGAACGGCGCTAATTCGCAGGCCGGCGACAATGCGCAGGATGACCCTGCTGACTCGGCACCGACGTCCGGCGGCAAGGACAAGAAGAGGAAGTCTACTGGCGGCGTGCCTGAACACAAGACGAAGAAGCTCAACAAGAAGAAGTCTATGCCCACACTGCACCTCGACTGCAAGGCGGGCGAGTTCTACTGGGCACGTCTCAAGGGATACCCGCCGTGGCCTGCGATCATCTGCGACGAGTCTATGCTGCCTGAGTCGCTTCTCGCGACGCGTCCAGTCAGTACGGCACGTCCAGATGGCTCCATTCGCGACGACTTCAAGGAAGGCGGCAAGAATGCCAAGGAGCGCACGTTTCCCATCATGTTCTTGGCCACGAATGAATTGTAAGTCCACATATCGATCTGTCGACTTCTTCTCCTCATGCTAACGATGTCACTTGCAGTCAATGGATGATCAACACATCTCTGACACCGCTGGAGCCGGAGGAGTGCAAGACTCTCCCCACCACGAAGATGACGAAAGCACTGCAAGGAGCATATAAGATTGCGTCTGAGGGTCACGATATCGAGTACTACAAGAAGATCTTGCGAACATGGCAAGAAGAGGAGGAAATAATTAGGCAGGCCGAAGAAGAAGCTGCCGCCGAAGACGAGCGCTTAGCTGCATATTACGCTGCTGAAACTGAGAGGTATGAGCAGGGCATTAAGAGTGAAGAGAAGCCAAAGAAGAAGAAGGCGCCACGAAAGAGCAAGGGTGGTGATGAAGATGTCGAGATGGAGGACGCTGAAGCACCCAAGTCCAGCAAGAAACGCAAGAAGGATGCTGGTAGCGATGCTGATGCACCAAAGGTAAACTACGACTCTCGCGACAAGGCTCCTCTTTGACAAAACTTTCATGCTAACGATGAAGCAGCCGAAGAAAACGCCGAAGGTAACCAAGCTTAATGGGCCTAAGACACCTGCCAGCGAAAAGAAGCCCAAGAAGAAGGTTGTGCAGGCGCCCAAGAATGTCGAGGAAGACGAGTCCAAGCCGCAACTCACAGAAGAGCAAAAGCTCGAGCAGCGCGAGAAGGCCGTCTTATACCTTCGACACCGCCTTCAGAAGGGCTTTCTCTCGCGCGACCAGGCTCCTAAAGAAGAAGAAATGCAGAGCATGGCAGAATTCTTTGCGCAGTTGGAGGCGTATGAGAATCTTGAGCCTTCTATCATTCGTACTACGAAGATCCACAAGGTGCTCAAGGCTATCATTAAGCTGGCTACTGTTCCAAGAGACGAGGACTTCAGTTTCAAGAGACGCAGTACCGCGATGCTTGAAATCTGGAACAAGCGACTGGAAGCAGATGGTGATGGAGCTGCACCAGCGCAGGCTGCTGAGAAGCCGAAATCGAACGGTGAAAAGCCAACGGAGAAAGAGCCATTGTCTGAGGTGGCAACATCGGTTCCGACTGCCACCTCTTCGGCACCCGAGGCGAAGGACGCGGAGATGAAGGACTTCGATCAAGTCGAAGCGTCGCAGCCTGCGGAGGCTAACGGAGATGTCGGGAAGGGCGCAGGGGCCGCCAACAAGATCGAGGAGAAAGTCGACAGTGAAGCTTTGAATGCGACAACGGAACCGCCACAGCCGCAAGAGGCGGCGGGTGCTCCTGTAAACGATGCCAAGGAGCCAAAGGCAGATTTGGCGGATCAGGGCGACGAGGCAGCCGATGGGAAAGACGAGAAGTAAGAGGATCATGAGGTTGACTCTCGTATTTCAAGAGGAAATTGCTCTTATGAGCAGGCGGTCGTTCCCAAACACAGCTAGTGGGCCGTGCATTTGTGCTGCATTTACAGGCTATAGTCATGGAGTCAGGTCTATGAGCAAGGGAGAAGGTTAGCTTGTGCAGATAAGCAGATTGCGAGTATGCGATCGCTGTTGCAATATTCAATGTATGTCGTGTGTTCTGTGTGTAAAGTTGTTCCTAGGCACTGTGTCAGCAAGCTGTTTTGTCGGAAGGTCCCGCCATCACGACTTCGCCTAAATGTTTGGCCAGACTTGGATTACGTGCAAATGCTGCCGCTTGCGTGCTATACCTTTCCTTATCATATGTAGCTCCTGCTGTAGGCCGCGAACGGTAAGTGATATTCCCTCTACCTCTTCTTGACTTTCATTACTCTTGAGCCTCAGGACATCCACTGCTTGGCTGTATCACTAGCAGCCATGGGCGGCGGACCAGCAAAAGACCATCTGCTCGCCATCCTCCCTTTCCCTGAACCCGAAGAGATCATCGACCATCTGAAGCAGAAGTTCCCAAACACCGACATCACGTACCATCAAACGTCAGGCTCCAACAATGCTCTCGGACTTTACGACTCCGTGCCGAAAGAGTACTGGCACAAAGCCACGATCCTTGTCACGCTTTTCACGTTCCCGCAAGACCTGACGACAATCCCCAACCTCGAGCTCGTACACCTGGTATCTGCCGGCTCCAACCAACTACAAGGACAACCGTTGTGGAAACACAGCGATGTCACCATCACAACGAGCAGCGGCATCCACGGCCCCCAAATCGCCGAATGGATCGTCCTCACCGGCCTAGTCCACAGCCACAAATACAGCCAACTCTACGAGCTCCAGAAAGCTCACCGCTGGGGCAGCCAAGAGTACAGCGGTGGAAGAGCCGTCCGCGACAAAGTCGGCCAGCGTATCGGCATCCTGGGCTACGGCAGTATTGGCCGTCAGGTCGGCCGTGTAGCGAAGGCGATGGGAGCGCAAGTCGTGGCTTTCACTGCTACGCCGAAAGACACGGACGAGAAGAAGCAGGATTCGGGATACATTGTGCCTGGGACGGGGGATGTTGATGGGTCTATTCCCGTGGAATGGTACTCTGGTTTGGACAAACCCTCCCTGCACCACTTCCTCAAGCAAGACTTAGACTGGCTTGTCGTGTCCGTTCCCTTGACAGAGCAAACGCGCCATTTCCTTGGTGCGGATGAATGGAAAGCTCTCAGTCATGACGGTAAGAGGCCTGCGTTTGTGACGAATATTGCACGAGGGCCGATTCTTGAGCAGACGAGTTTGATTGAGGCTTTGAAGGATGGGACACTGGAGGGCGCGGCATTGGATGTTACGGATCCGGAACCCTTGCCGAGTAGTAGTGAGCTCTGGGGATTGGACAATGTGATCGTGACGCCGCATATAAGTAGCAGTTCGGTCACTTATGTTGATAGGACGTTTGATCTTTTGGAGAGGAATCTGGAGAGAAGGGAGAAGGGGGAGAGGCTGATCAACGTAGTTCAGCGGAAGAGGGGGTATTAGACGCGAGATGGGATGTGAACGATGCAAACAGCGGCGGGGTGCTTCGCGATAATCAGACATGCTGTGCTCAAGTCTCTAAGAGTCCCGCGAGGGATGAGCGGCGGCAAGCATCGTTGCAGGATAGATCTAGTGCTATGGAATGCAAGGGCTTACCTCCCCTACTACAAAGCAAAAGAACAGTGTTGCCGAGCGCGTGATAGTAGTCCGCATTTGTCCACACAAGAGACGACTAAAAGCCTATTCATGCAGCATGCGCAGTATAAGTAAAGCAACCCACTTAACACTGCGCCACCCGCGTCATTGCAATCCTTAGAGAACATCAAAGCATGAATACGATATATGCTTCAACCTCTGTGAGTACTACTGCGGCTCCTCGTCCCTGAATTTCTCCTTCAAAGCCCCAACATCAAACCCACAAACCCCCGCCTTCGCCACAATCGCCTTCGCTTTCCCCACTACAGGCACATCAATCATCTTCCCGTCAAGCGTCCACGCCCCCCTTCCCTGCGCATCCGCCTTCTCATCACAAATCACAACCCTCACCGCCCACTCCGCTTCCTTCTCACTGGGACTATAGACCTCCTGCACAACCGCCACTTGGTCCGGATGAATACACTGTTTTCCATTAAACCCAAACCGCTTCCCATTCTCGCTCTCCTCACGCAGCTGCTGCTTCCCTTCTTCTCCGCGGAACGTCGTGGACACCAAGTCCAGTGCCGAAGGCAAGTTGTGCGCCCTTGCCGCAGTGACGATTGCGCTGCGCGCGTACATGAACTCGTGCAGACTTGGCGTCCGCGTCAACGATAGGTCCATCGCGAAATCTTCGGCCGCGAAGGTCAGACCCGAGAGGAAGGGGGATGCTTTGCAGATTGCGTTCAGATCCATTACGCTGCGGGCACTTTCTACGAGGGCGACGAGCTTGATTGGGTTGGCACTTCCTGGGGAGTGGCGTTCGGGGAGGAGTTGTTTGAGCACGTCGGTGACGAAGTGGAGGTCTTTGGGGGCGTCGACTTTGGGGATGACGATGGCGTCGAGGTGGGTGCCTTTGAGGATTGTGGTGAGGTCGTCGAGGGCGTAGCCGGAGTCTATGGCGTTGATGCGGACGGCTTGTTCTCTGATTCCGGGGGCTCGGTCACGATTCAGGATTTCGAGGACGTTTTGTCGGCCTTCGGCTTTCTTTGAGGGGGTCACGGAGTCCTCCAGGTCGTAGGCTATGGAGTCCACTGCTTGTATACCGCGAGACTTTTCGAGGAAGCGCATGGAGGAGCCAGGAACTGCGGGGTGATTAGTTCATGCGAGTGAAGTGGTAGGGCGCGATCGTGACATTGTGTGATCATGAGACGAATTTATTGTAAACATGAATATACCGCGCTTGGAAGGCTATACACATACCATACAGCTGTGCTCGACGAATGGTCTGCTTCGCTACATTGGCTGCCATGGCGGCTGGCTGTTAGTTGTGCACGACGATATTTTTCAGACTTAGGTGGTAGTGTGCACACTTCTTTGTGTTCAAGTTACAGAACTATCAACCAATACGGAGCACGATGTCGTTGTAGAATTGTTAGAGCTGCCAGAGGTGGTGGTTCATGCAGGTGCCATTGGGCTTGTTGCCGAGGTTATACCCGGCGCGCGCTAACCATATTAGGCCTAGCATAATATGACCGAACGGGAGGTGAATTGGGATAGAGAGATACAGTACATACTCTTCAATACAGTTTGCAGTCGTATTGTCCTGCTACACAATATGTCGCACTGTCGAATATCGTGCAGACCGCCCGAAGTGGCAGCGACACACCATTGATGGGCTCTGCTCGAGAATTCCATGTTTTTTTTGCCCAATGTTATAGCTACAGCATTAGCGCGCCCTTTTGAAGCAAGTTATTGCCTTGGCCGCTACCAACGAATTATCATCGCAGCCTTTCGGCACTGAGGCAATTGCCTGGGGCACCACATTACATTGCCTGTGCTCGGCCACTGCAGCGGTGACGAACACTCGAATCAATCGAAGGCTTAGTCCAACGATGACTTTGTCCTCCTTGTGCACATCATTATCGACCTTGGCACTTTGGCCACTCTTCCGGGCTCTTGCTTCGCACTGGCGTGTCCTGACAACAACGCGCGTGCTCAGCTCAGCTCAGCTCACCTCACCTCACCTCATCGACCGTTCGAATCTTGTATCACTTCAGTGAAGGGACTCCAGTTCCGTGACAATGCGAACGCGTAGTCGCGCAGGAGCTTGCCCTTCATTTTCCATTTGACGACGTTATCGATCCCGGCGGAGGAGTCGTGAGAGGCCACGGCAAGCCGGCTTGAGCATGGCATCATCGCCTTGTCAGCAAGTCATTCTCCATCCTTCATGGGCTGGGATTCGTCCTGGCTGAGACCGCACATCGAGATCATCGGAAATGGAAAATGCAATCTTCCGTTCAAGTACATCGCAGCAGTGACTTCGAAACAGATGTTCCGTGCGAAGAAGCTCGGGTGACACGAACGACAGGTCGACAGAATATTCAACTGCCTCGGTGAAATTGAGGCACATTTACGCGAAGCGGGGGAACGAGCTCGAGACCCATTACTACATTGTTGTACCACTTCTCTTGACGAGTAGTCTTCTTGCTGTCATGTCAAGAGGAACAAGAGACTGCTTGCCTCGACCATACTGTGAGCTCTTCTAATCGTGCGATTCTGCTATAGCAAGCCAAAACCCCCCAAAACATCCCAATCCTTGCTTCGGGCGAGCTTGTTCCGACCACACCATATATTATGGCTCTTGGTAAGATAACTTTATAACTTATTAGGTATATTAACAGTGTCGCGTGGCATCGCGCTGATCATCAGCAACAGCTCTTGCTGCTGGCGGCTTAGCCGCAGCAGCCTACCTGGACGGCAAATATCAACTTCGTCGAGATGTCTCAACCGTATACAAGATGAAGAGAGCCGAACGCGTATACGCGAAAGCCGTCCAGGATGACAGAATATCTCCATGGTACATCCTTGCGGAAACGTGCGCGCAACAACCCAACGACCGGGCTATCTGGACCAGGAGCGGACAGTGGACCTTCCAGCAGCTTCATGACGATGTCGTTCGATATGCACAATGGATGCTCGACGAGGGGATTCGGCCGGGCGATCTGGTTGGCATGTATTTGTACAACTCTGCTGAGTTTCTGATTCTCTTCTTTGCCACTCATTGCATAGGTGCTGGACCAGCAATGATCAATTACAACCTGGAAGGCAAAGCATTAATGCACTGTCTTGCTGTTGCTCAAAGTAAGCTCTTGATCGTAGACGAGGACGCCGGCTGTCAGAAGAGGATTGAGGAGAGTAGAAGCGAGATCGAAGCAGCAGGTGCAAAGATTGTCACCTTGAACGCAGGCCTGAAGCAACTTGTACGATCCCGACCCGCTGTGGCGCCAGAGGATCGGCTGCGAGCTGGCACGAAGGGCGACTGGCCATACGGGTTGATCTACACGAGTGGAACCACGGGTCTTCCCAAGGGCTGCCCATTCACGATCGCGCGAACCTGGCTTCTTGGCTCTCATCTCGAGCCGGCTTTCAGGGCCAAGAGAGGCGTTGATTGCTGGTACTCCCCCATGCCACTTTACCATGGCACGGGTCTGATTACTACTTCCATGGCTCTTCTCGGTGGTATCGCAGTCGCTGTTGCACCACGATTCTCCGTCAAAACCTTCTGGAACGATATCCATGACAGCAGATCAACCATGTTCATATACGTGGGCGAGACTGCTCGTTATTTGCTTGCTGCTCCACCTCACCCACTCGAGCGCGACCACATCCTGCGCGTGGCTTATGGCAATGGTCTGCGGCCTGATGTGTGGCACAAATTACAAGAGCGCTTCAACATCCCGGAGGTGGCGGAATTCTTCAACTCGTCCGAGGGCGTTTTCCAGCTCCTTAACTATGCGACAGGTCCTTATACTAATGCTTGTGTTGGCCACCACGGCGGACTGCTTCGTCTGATGCTCAACAAGGTGTACGTTCCAGTCGCGATTGATGTCGACACAGGCGACATTTGGAGGGATCCTCAGACTGGCTTTGCTTTGCGAACATCGTACGAAGAGGGCGGGGAGATGCTTGTGGCAGTTCCAGAGAAAGCAGCATTTGGCGGATATTGGCGCAACCCTGAAGCTACCGAGAAGCGCTTCGCCACGAACGTCTTTACCAAGGGCGACCTCTACTATCGAAGCGGAGATGCTTTGCGTCGAAGCAATGACGGCCATTGGTATTTCATGGACAGGCTAGGCGACACGTTCAGATGGAAGTCGGAGAACGTCTCGACAGCAGAAGTTGGCGAAGTGCTCGGCCATTTCCCAGGAGTGGCAGAAGCAAATGTCTACGGTGTGACTGTGCCGAATGCAGAAGGTCGCGCAGGGTGCGCTGCACTGCATTTGACCACCACGCCCGATCAGGCATTCCTCGCGGAACTTTTGCAGTATTGCCGTGCTCGTTTGCCGCGATATGCGGTGCCTGTGTTTTTGCGGGTAGTAAAGGGGAGTTCGCATATTCACAACCACAAACAGAACAAAGTTGGTTTACGACAGGAGGGCATTGATCCAGCAAAGATTGGCACCATAGAGAAGGCGGGCGCTGAAGATGCGTTCTTGTTGTTGAGGCCGGAGACTGATTCTTACGAGCCGTTCACGAAACGTGACTGGGATCAGTTGATGCAAGGTCAGATCAGGTTATAGAATATAGACCAGATGCATGTCCTTGAGCTATTAGCAGCCAGGGTGTGTTTGGTGCCGGACGCTGGTCCAGGTGATCTATGCAGCGTCTCCGCTTATGCCGATACGACGACCTAGGGGGGGTTCCGCGTTGTGTTATTTCTTGACATCGGGCTAAGTCGTATCTCATGCACAAAGGCGCTTTTGCATTGAATCGTACTATGGCGGCTGTAACGACAGCATTATGTGAAAAAGCTGGCCTTGAATGCGTGCTCCTGGGTGGGTCCATGTTTGTGGAAGAAGGACCACCACCAGCCCATCGGGTGGTCACACAGGCCGTTGAGAATAGCAAGTGATCGTACCAGGGAAGGAAGAGCGGATTTAAACCGGCTGTGTGGGGAGTACAGACACATCGAACTTTCGTCATGGCAGGCTGCACGTTCCGAACAGCCGTGAGTAATTGTGGTCAAATATGCTGAAGGGAAGCAGGTATCATGCCACCGCTGCCGAGGGTCGCTTATTGTAATTTACTGCTTTATGTCCACGTTCTTGGCCAACGCCATTGCCATGCCCATCGGCCCAGCATTGCTGGCAATATAGGTCGCCATCGCAGCCTAAGCATCGTACTTCCGCGTCTTCGTTACAGATGCAGCACCATGAGTCTATGTCTTCGTCGGTATATGTCGCGAGACTCGATCTAGGCTTCAAGCTTGCTGTTACCTTGGGTTTCGTTGAGGATGGTTTGACTGTTGGCGCTGATGGCAAACTCAGGCTGCTCAGACCCAGCTTCGAGAAGCGCGCCTCCAGTTCACTGTCTTCGTACGACGGAGGCTGTGATGCAGCACCTTCCACAGGTGACGGTAGTGTTAATGGTGCTGAGGGCAGTTGCAGGTCAGGATTGGAGTCGACTTCTGCTGTGCTAGAAAGTGCATGTTCTTCACCGGCCCTTTCGTCATCGTGGCCACCATACTTCTTCTCGAATTCAACTTCGGCCAGCACTCGCTTGATGTAATCTTCGGCTTCATCGTCGGCCTGTCGGTCCTGATTCGTGTCTGACGTGTCTTGTGCGTCTAAAACTGGACCAGCATGCTCGTTTTCAAGCTGGACTTCAGTGGTCGCTGTCTCCTGCTGTGCGGGTAGAGCGATTCTGGCTTCGTTCAGGAGGGCATTGATGTTCTGAGGATCATCAGGATCCAGCTTCCACTCCTCGTCTGGACCAAGTTCAGCAAGAAGTTCTTCGAGGCTTTCATCGTCGCCTGCCGGCTGTTGCCCATACCGGATGGGATCTGGTTCAGTAGCGGATGTTGTAGCGGTCTCGGGCAAGGGTTTGGAGACATCGTCACGGTGGAGATTGGTGTGGACAGATCGATCAGCAGCACCGGCAGCACGTAGGCTCTTCAAGCGATGCGCAAGCTTGACCTCGACTGTGCGAGGTTTGCACGTTTGCTTGTCAATGCTTGGCGCATCTTGCTTCAACGATACTGACGATGGCTTGAGCGCGTTCAGACGCGCCAGTAAGTCTTGATCCTTGCCTGGCATTGTTGCTTCGTCGCCATGAACATTGATGGACACGATCCTGAGCGCGAATGACGACGTCCAGGGATCTGAGATCCTCTCGTCAAATCAAGGCCTGAGGCATCTAGGGTTGCGGTAAGATCAGATTAACTCTCGGACAACGATAGCAATCTCGATACAGGTCTTGTGGACATGTCTACGGAATGTAGCAGTATCTAAATGGTGCCATATCTACTCAAATAGTGGCAGCGTGGGCCCCTGGGCAATGGACAATGGGGGACGGGGACGGTGGTAAGATGAATCGTCTCAAGCTGTGTTTGGTCTCAATGTTGTGACGAGCTGTATTGTGGAGACGACGTCGCTGACGGTACCGAGTGGAAAGCTCATATCGCATCGCACGCTCTCGCCACACCCTACTTGGACTTCTACAATGCTGATCCTGCTCTGAGGCAGAGAAAGCGCGCCATGTTATGTCCGGCTTCTGTGCAGTCATCTACAAAGCATCTGGCCAATACGTCCCTATGCTACCATGATCCTCAGTCATCTTCGCTGCCGACGTATGCCGAATTCATGCAAGACTGCAAGCCAATTCTCTTTTTTTCCCCTCAAAGTCCCCCGGCTCATAGCGGTAGATGTTCACGCTCACACGTCCTCGAAGGGTAGGCGATCGTAGAAACTTGAAGCTCAAATACTTCGCCAGTGCACTGCACCAGTCTCTCGAGTGAAGCTCCTGGCCCTAGCATCAGTAGCTATGGCGCTCTCAGCGATAGTAGACGCTGCTCTACATACACCAGCTGTCCAGCCTTTTTAAAGTATGTCTTTAGCCTTTTCGAAAGTTTTTCCCTCTGCCTAGGCGTGTATGGAAATATGTATGCTTCGGCAAAGATTCACTCACAGTGTAGAGCTTTGCAAAGCCATGGCGACGGACTGCTGCCTCTGAGCGCAGGCTTCAGCCATCGGTCCAGCATGAATGATGGATCGGCCAGTATGGGTTCATGTGTGTTCTTCGCTAGGACTATGGTTCCGAACCTGTATTCAGCAGGAAGACGGCGATCAGAGTCTGCCGCCTGGACGAAGATATTCCTGCCTCTGTTTTGATTATTCCCAGGCAAGCTTGTCCATGCTCCAACAGCAGAGCTGTAACCTTCGAGGCAAACGAGTGCAGTGTGGTTGTGATAACCTTCAAGAATGCTGGACGTCATCAAGCATTTAAAGTTTAACGTAGCTCTGGGACTCAGATCGTCAGAGGAATCCACCACCACACCTTTTACTGACCCCCTTCTTCTTCTTCTTCCATATACCCCGCAACAATGCCTGCAATACTGCCAGCACGCACACATCCACAATGTGGCACCCCATACCGGACTTCCTCATCCACGCTTTCGAATCAACCTTCACAGCAGAGCCAAGACCCGGACTGAAACCCATCCCTGGAACAAATCCTCTAACAATCGAAGCAGTCCTCTGCCCGGTCCTACTCTACTACATCGCACTCCTACTCCTGCCGCCGCCTCCTCCACCAACAGTCGCTAGCTTCCACATCGGCACATTGAGAAATGTCCTGGCACTATGCGCCGCGTACCTGTTCTTCAAACTGCCGCTGGTATACCACGTCCCCCAAAGCATAGGGTTAACCTATCAGCTGGGGCTCGTGGGCATTTATGGCGGCTTGCGGGTTCTGGATGCGTTCTTCATAAGTTACTACGGCTTTGGGCATATTCCAAGGCGAGTACGATATTATCACAACGTCCGTCCAGAGACTCCAAGGCATGAGCTGGCGCCGAGACCGTGGTCGGACGGGAGTAGTGGCAGTGGCATTCTGAAAAAGCCGTTGTTGTCACAGCCGTCTGAGGAGAGCCAGAAAGTGCAGGCTAATATTTCTTCGAAAGCGAGCACGACTGCAGCGGAGTCTCTCGTCGTGCCTTCCTCGAAGCGGCCCAGCATCCAACGTGGTGTAAGCCAATCGGATATGCTAGAAAATATGACAAGCCAGTCATATTCAGAATTGTTGTCGAGAGATGAGAGTTACACAACAATGTTGAGGAAACTGATTGATGGACCCAAACCAATTCCGGTGGACGAAATTGCTGTGACGGAAGATGGCTATCCTCACGGGTTTGCTGATCGAGCAGCTTGGGCGCTGGAGCTGGAATTGTCGATGAGGGGTGTCGGATTCACCTGGACGACTGCTGATGTGCGACATACGAAGAAAACGTGGTTGCCGACTCCACAGAATCGGTTGCATTCGATCTTGGTGCATGTTGGGCCCGTGATCGTGCTCGCGTGGGCACTGATCAAGACGATTTATGTTAATCGCTTGGCGCCTATGGGCGAGAGAGCGGGACCGCCAACGTCCCCGTTCGACGAACTCTCACTTCCGGAGCAGTACGGGTTGACTGCAGCGTTGGGAGCGTTCTTGATGGCGGCTTTTTCACTAGGGCATTCCATGTTTGCGATTGTTTGCGCACCATTAGCCCCATCGCCTCTGGCATTTTTTCCGCAGCTGTATACCACCAGAGTTTGGGACATCACTTCCGCTCGAGGATTCTGGTCATATGGCTGGCATCGGCTTTTCGCGCGTTTGTTCTTGGTGTGGGGAGTCTGGCCCGGCGAGTGGCTCGAAAGGAAGTTGACCGGCAAGGGGACTCATCAGCGTGCCGATGTTGGCAAGATCCTTGGAGGCTTCGTTAGCTCTGCCTTTGTGCACTCATTCTGCGTTAGAGGTACTCTTGGTGGGGTCTGGAGTGATGCAGCTGGAGAGGCCTGGTTCTTCGCCCTCAACGGCGTTGCTGTAATCGCTGAAGAAGGCGTGAGGCGAGCAGTTCGCAGGTATCGACGGAAGAATGAGCAGAACGAGAGCCAGTGGTACGACGCGTGGATCGGCCGAGTCTGGTGGATTGCTGTATTGCTAACGACAGGTCGAAATTTTGCTAGAGGATGGACCAAAGCTGGTCTTGTGAGGGAAATGGCGTTTATGTAGTACGGTATACCAGAGTATCGGAATACACGCACCTTCGTCAGCACGAATGCAACAAGATGTCGTAATCAGTGACCACTGACGAATTCTTGCGATTCCAGAAGATACCAAGCTCCAACTCATTCCACCTCACTGAGATCCCGGTCACCGGCATCTACGGCGCCATCATGTGTGAGCATCAAGGCTTGTGTCGCTTGTGATGCAATGGCGTGGAACAAATCCATATAGCCTGTAAGTGTCCAAGGAGGCAGTTTGGCCAATGGCCTCTGCGATTCCGTAATCAATGATGATAATGGCCTGCTAGGCACTGCAATCGACGCGGGTCTGTTGAGTCGCCCTCGAGCTGGTCTGAGCTGAAATGATCGGTTTCTCGGGTGTTCGCTGTCCGTGCTCGACTCCATTTCAGACGATACGCACCTGCCGACAGGCTGCCTGAGACGGTAGGTAGTGTTGTTGTGGGATATCTCCTCCTCGTCTACGATATGTGCACTTGATCTCTGTCCATGCAAACAGTCCCCATCTAAGCCTTCCTTTCGGTTCGTTGAAGTAAAGCCATGCTTCTCTGGGGGCGTTGGAGGAGGTGTGAGCTGTATGGGGTCGATCACAACCTGCGACGATGGAGTAGGTTGCACGACCTGCTCAGGATCACGATCGACCCGAAGAGCACGATGGTCTTCCGTAAGGCCTGTGTGGAATATTTGGACGTGAGCGCGACTTCGAGGTATCCGAGAATGTAGATGATGCCGTTCGTGGCTGCCTGAGAGTGGGAGCTGGCGCTCTAGGGCAGAAGATGCGAGAGCCTCACTAAAAGTATTGTACAAGTCGCCACTCAAAAAGCGAGCAGGACTTAGATCCAGTGCATCTTGCGCGGACGGATAACTGCCGCGGGCGCGCCCTGCCTCTGAAGCGAGATACCTATTGTATGATGCGTATGGACTTCGACCAGGATTCTGCGAGTTCATATTGCTGCTGTGACGAGCAGGATTTGTCGAACGCTTTTGCTCACTCCTCGCATCACGCTTGCGTGCGTGACGCTTAGCAAGCTCGTCCTCGAGACGTGTCCACGCGTCATCGCCTTCGCCGTAAATGGGGAGCATATGAACATTCATCATACCAATCAGGCAATACGCTCGGTCTTCGGGCCGGGTAGTAATTCTACCGGCAGCCCATCGCTTTTTCTCGTCGACATCGTAGTGCTCGATGGGTAGCTCATGCCTGAGCACAGCCGCAGGAACTTTGGTGATCTTTTCGATCTTGATATTCAAGCTTGGGCCCCTTGCTCGACAGGAGATGTCGCAGCCTTGGAGGCAACACTTATGTCCCAGCACAGTCCAGTCTCGCGCGAGGAACACGACCGTTCGTGGTGCCAGAAGCTCTTGCAGAGTCCAACCACGTTTGAACCATTCGCTGCTCATGAAATCCAGAACAGCGTGCTCATGAGGCATGGCTGCAGCAACGTTCGGCAGGTATGCATAACACACTTCTGCTTTGCTATACCAACCATACATGGAGTTGATAGCCTCCGACACTTCAGCGCTGCTGTTCTTGTTGATGCAAGCGGTATCAATCCACAGCCATTCGCACTTCCGTGCGAGGCCAAGTGTGTCCAGGAACTTGGAAGTATTGCCAGCATTTCTGTCCTTGATGAACTTGCAAAATCCTTGAACCTTCTTGTACCCAACGGTATGCGTGTTTCGCTTTTTAAAGACATCTTTGTATGTTGTCTCATCGTTTGTCCATCTGTGCGATGCTATCACATATGGGGGGATATCGTCGCCGTAGAATTCGTGTATCGCGAGCGTACCAATGTTCAGCAGCCGCATTCTGTCTATTTGGCACCTCGTCCTTCGACTGTCCTGAGAAGTGTACTAATGGAAGCATGACAGCGGTACACCACTTATATGATGCGAGCTGTGCAGGACTCCGCCCCGTGGCTTGCTTACTTGCATGCGCAGGATCCGCTATTTATGCAGCAGCAAGACAAGTTCGCCCCGTGGGCTGAAGGAAGAAATCGTTTTGCATACGAGGTATCTCTAAGCACAATCAGCATTACTACGCCACCAGCACAAGCTGCCATGCCATGGTGCCCATCCCCAAGCAGATTGGTTGATCCAACAAGGAACGTTCGTCGCCGCATTTAGTCGTCCTCGACGACAATCTTCTTCGTCATGCTGTCGACAACTTTACAGTAAAATCTCTGAGCATGGTTGCGTGGAAAGCAGATCTCTTCAGTAAGGTAGTCGGGCAGGATATCCAATAGTGCCTGGTCATTCTTCTCATCAAATTGTGGTTCGTATGCAAACTCGGCTTCCTCGTTGGAAACTCCTGATGGCGTCTTTGGATGTGGTGTCTTGGCATCACCATGGGCGATTGAAAGGTTGAATTGCAGGGCTGTGGGTAAGTCAGTAAGAGGTCGATTGATCGATTGTGTGAAGTTAGGAAACGCTTACTTCCGTTGCGCCCGGTCTGGATGCATTTGAACACATCTTCGCCCTCAGCGTGCTTTACGCCCAAGATCATGAGGCCGGTCAGGTCAGAATAAAGCTCCTCCTTCAGTCGCCACCCTTTCTGAGAATCTGTCGTGGTTGTAGCAGCGGCAGCATTTGGTTTCTTCGCGGCGGTCTCCTTCGCTTCCTGAACACTCCGCGACAGTTCTTGTCGTGCGTTGGACAATCTGGTCTCTAAAGTCTTCACTTCGTTCTGACTGGCCTGAAGCTTGCCTTTGAGGTCGTCTCGATCCGCCATGATCTGCTCATTTGCTGTGGCGAGAGCTGTCACTTGCTTCTGCAGGCTTGTCGATTCAGAACTGTTGGAAGTGCTTGACTTGCGCAGCTCAGAGAGCTCTTTCTTCAGCGACGAGATCAGTTCTTGGGCATCCCTAGCTTTCTGATCACTTGCTTTCTTCAGCTTCTCGAAATTACTGCTGGCTTGCGTCCTGCCAATCTCCTCCAGACTTTCGTACTTGAGCTGCAGATTTTCGTACTTCTTAGTTATGTCGTTCAGCTGCCGCCTCGATTCGGGATCGCCACCTCGTCTTTCTGTCCCGCTTGCGCTCCCACTTCGTTCCCGTACGCGTGAGTACCCTGGCTGCGCTGATCCTGCTCTCGCACTCGGTCGTGGCAGGAGAGGCTGCACAGGCACTGAAGGCGCACGTTGAACAAATTTCTGTAAAGGCTGAGGTGTAGGCTCTTTCGAGATGTCCATGTTCGGCTCGGTCTGCTCGATTGACTGCTCGACGTCTTCCATCTGGTCGGGATCTGGCTGCGTCTCTGGTATTGTCGTCAACGGTTCTGGCGAAAGCGCACGTTTTGCCGGTCGTCCTCTTTTGGCCGGCGCCTTCTTCTTGACAGGATCTTCCACCGGCACATTCTGTGCAGCCTTTGCGGCAGCTTTGCGCGTCGTTATCGCGGTTTTTGCACGCTTGGCCTTGGGATGCGCGATTCCTGCCATCTCGTCGTCGTCAAACGCGTCGACTTCCTCGGTCTCGTTTCCGTCCGGGATGTTTGTGCGATCCTTCAATGCTTGTCGTGGCTTCTTGGGCGCAGCCGCTTTTCGCTTGGCCACGAACTTTCCGGCACTCACTCGTCGCGTGGCAGTCTTTGCTTTTGTGGTCTTGGTAGTCGCGCGCTTGTTCTCGGCGTCGTTGTGAATGGCAGTCGCAGCCAGGTCGTCTTCGCTTTCGTCTCCTCCTGCTCCTGTTGCCGCAGCTTTTGCGCGAGGTGGCATTGTATCCAAGCTATATGCACAGTAATGTCTTCTGGACGTAAAACTGTTGTCCTGTGTTGTTCGGGTAGATGCACATGCGATCCATGTCAATGATTCGCGATAGCACAAATCGCCTTTGTTTACTTTCGCGTCCTATGTGGTCTAGCGTGGTTTTGGCGGCCCGCGTTGAGCACTGGCAGGCTAGCCGAAGGCCGCTTCCGCGGGGGGGGGGGGCGGCGGCGGAGGAAGAACATTCTCCCCGGGGAGAGAATCAGGGATCTAGGGGGTACCCCCCCCCTAGTATGTCCACGACCTCATAGTCGTCGCTCGAGCTGAGTGCATCTCCATGGGAGACATTCAACTTCGCACGCCGACCGGTGGCAAGCGATATGCCGTGGAATGCTTCCGCGATGACTGACCTCTGTCGGCTCTCCGTTTCGTACGATTGCAAGGATGCATGTCCGAGAACGGCAGGATGAGTTACGTACGACCGGAGGACAATGGCAGCATGAAGTTATAAACATGAACTTGTGAAGGAGACGCGGTTTGTATTAGATTGATCTGATACGCCACCTTCTTTCATACTTCTCCTGCTTCTCACCATGGCTTCTGCGCTTAGAAACGTCGTCGTGGTTGGAGGCAGTTATGTTGGATTAAACACTGCCAGAGAGCTCATGAGCATTGTACCTGCATCGCATAGGGTCATTCTTGTTGAACCTCACAGCCACTTCAACCACATCTTCACCTTCGTACGTGGGCATAGTATTAGTGTTGTTCGCCTAGCCAATCTGCTCACAAGTGCTCAGCCCCGTTTCGCCATTCTTCCCGGCCATGAGCAGAAAGCCTTTGTCCCCTACGACGGAGTCTTCCCGCCATCATCACGACATAGCATCGTAGCGGCACGAGCAACACACGTCCATTCAGACCACATACAGATCGATCGAAAGTGGAACGACTCGAATCAGGTCCCTTTCGACTACCTGGTCTTGGCAACTGGCACTCGTCTCGCTGCACCATCGATGATGCCTTACGACGACGATGTAACGTCCGTGCAGTATCTACAAAGCTACCAAAGTCAACTCGCACAATCCAAGGATGTGGCCATTGTAGGAGGTGGAGCTGTGGGCGTGCAGATGGCCTTGGACTTGAAGGAGCTCTATCCAGAAAAGAACGTGACACTTGTTCATTCTCGAAGTAATCTGATGCACCACTTCCATGCTAACTTCCACAACATCCTCAAGCAAGCCTTCGATGAGAAAGGGGTCAAACTAATCACGCAAGCACGAGCCAGTGTACCAAAGGGTGGCTTCCGCAATGATGGCTCTGCCGTCGATGTGCAGTTGACAAGTGGGCAGAGTGTGCCAGCAGACTTCGTAATCCTCGCCACAGGCCAAAGGCCGAACAATGACCTCATCTCCAACCTCCCAACGGCAAACTCGGACGGCCTGATTAATCCCGCGAACGGCTTCATCCGCATCAAGAAGACACTTCAGCTCCAGGACGACCAGTACCCTCACATATTCGCGGTCGGCGACATCGCCGACACCGGTCTGCACAAAGCTGCTCGACCTGGCGCAGTCCAAGCAAAAGCTGTCGCAAAGAACATTCTTTCACTCATTGAGCAACGAAAACCAGAGGCGCATTTTGAGGAGTCTCCACGAGCAATCCATCTTAGCATGGGTCTGAAGCGGAACGTCATCTTCAGGAATCCGAACGAGGCTGAAGGGCAGACTCAGCCGACTGTCATTGAAAAGTTTGATGGCAGAGAAGATATGGGTGTAGAGGGCATGTGGGAGAGGCTGAATGTCGCCATCAAGAGCAAGAGGCCAGAACAGGAAGGGCGAGCGGAGTTGTAGAGGTCGCACCTGCTTTCTCTGGATAGCCGGGAGATGGAAGCAATATATATATATAACTATTTACGTGCAGAGTATTGTGATGTATATAGATAATGTAAATTGCATATATATGTATATAGAGAGAGAGGGAGAGTCTATTCTTATTATTTCCTGCTCCCAGTTACGAGTCCAGTGGTGCGGCTGCCTCGCTTCGTACCAACTCTGAAATTTGCTCGTGATTCGAAGTCGTCTGCGAGGGTGCTGCGGAAGTCATGGTAGGTTGCACCTCTGTCTGCACTTCACCCTCGTTATGCTCAGTACTATGATCGCTGGCAGTGCGATAACTGCTAGTGGGACTTGGGCGGCTTCTTCGCTCCGCACCAGGCAACACCTCCGGTACGTGGGCGTACGTTCTTGATTGTTGTGACTCCTCTCTGTGTTTGTCCGCCCAGAATCCATGGGGATTCCACGTAGGTTTCAGAAGAGTGCCATATTGCTCGGGGTCGGTAAGCATGCCGTCGATCTGTCTCTGCGCCTCCTTGAGCCATGCCTTCCACGCATTTGTCTGTGGAGCCGCTTTGTTGCCCTTCACCCACTGGGTGGTTTTGGTCAGGAGGATAGCTTTCCAGAGAGCATTCGTGAAGGTGGCTTCTTGCGTTAGGTTTTGATCAGCGTCATCGGTGCTTTCTTGGTAGCAGCTAATATCCCAATGGCTTTTCGCCGAGAGGGCAGCCGCTATCCAATGAGCGATGTTTGCTGCAACATAAGCTCCCAGCCAAACGAATTGTAACTCCAAGGTGGAGTTTGCAAGCGCCACAATGCCTGCCATGAGCATCAATGTTCCGACCAGAGACAAGAGTTTGTACAAACGTGGTCGCTCGACACCGTAGTCTACCTTCTCAGGGGCGAAGAAGAGCTCTCTGGCAATGTTCTCGTGGCACCTAACAATCAAGTAGCTCCCATTGGGGTACCGGATGACAGTATGCCCGGGTGGTACCTCGTCACCAGGCCTAGTACGCTTTGGTAGTTCCAAGGTCCAGCTGTTGATAGCTGCAAGCACCGTCGACAAGCATGAAAGCAGCAAGGTGGCAACGAAGGACCATCCGTCGTGCTTGATTAACGACACAACCAGCAGGGCAACCGACTCCAGAAAACCGAGGATTGTTACCCATGTCAACGGTCCGTAGAGACTAGCCTTCACACCAGTCTGCGGCGCATCAGGTCGCCCTCCGAGCGCCCTATCCAAGACCTTTTGCCATGTGCTACGCTGAGTTTTGCTCCGCATGACTGTAACACAACGCACTTCGTATTCTTTCATTTTCGATTCGCTGCAACAGCGTCAGCAAGCACGCCCGGACGCCTTGTCAATGATGGCCCTTTACAATAGAATGCTTGCAACGTAATTTAGATAGTCCTTGACATTGCCTGAATGCACGCCGCTGACGTTGGCCGTAGTGCGTGGCAAGTAATCCGGACGCTGTGCGCGGATCAATTCCTGTGGCGCGGGAAGGATTCGCGGAAGATACTGTCCGCAGGTCAATTGACTGTGCCCATCATTTAGATTGCAAGGACACTAAGTCATAATACATTCAATCCGGAAAGGGTGAAGACCCGAGCGTTGGCCAAGAGTGCACCTTCGCCGAGCACGGCAAGGAAACCAACCACGGCCAGCTGAAAATTTGCGGTCTTGAAAAGCAGTTCTAGGCCCGGTATGACAAGCACAACGACCGGGGCTGTGCTGTTGAACTCTGACATAGTGACTGGACGTGAGTGCCTCCCGGTGCTTCTTGCTTGATCTCCAAGTACGTTTCGCTGACTGGTGAGTATCGTGGTAATTTTCGAAGCCAAGTAACATTGCCAGACAGCAGATGGTGGTCTCTCTTATGGACGACAGAGGTGGAGACCATTGCCCTTTTCGACAAGGCCATGACGTGGAGCATCAGGTTCGCGGTGCGCCGTGTCTGGGACAGAAAGGGCTACTTCAGTCGAACAACCAGGAGGCAATCAACTTGCAGATGATGGTTCTCCATCGAGACCAGTGCTGCCGCCGCTGCTCATCGCCAAGGGCGCAGTGAGTAATCGAACTCTGCTCAAGCAGACGGATCGGGGCGCTGCCCTTCGTCGAGCGCGGATCCCCAAGTTACAAGGCAGCGTTCCTGCAGTCTCCAGCAGAGGATCGCACATACGCCATCGCTGGCTGTAGAATTCCACGCCTGGCTTGTCTCGTGAGCTCGCAGTAATGCTCCATCGGGCGTGATAGAGGCTGCGGCTTCGTGGTTGCCAGCCCGTCATGCATCGACAAGCCACCGTGCACTGTTATGCAGGCAACGCGCAACGTCGTGTTGCGCCATGCTTGTCATTGCCAAAAACTCTGCCTTCTGAGGCCGCAAGCATAGCATGGGGCGAGGCTCCAGTCGACAAGCTCTGTCAGCCCTTTCCGATGCTTGAGCTCTCGCCCAGTCCTGCTTTGCGTCTCTGCGCTATCGGTCTCCGTAGAAGGCTGGACGAAGCGTGTTCGTGTGAAGCGTTTTCTGCATTTCCTCGCCGGTCGATGGCGGCAAGTACCGTGCGGCAATGGAGAGGGCGCGCTAGACTTGGCGGGGCGATCTGCACATTGCCTGAACCTCTAAGCTGAGCAGAGAGGCAGGACGATACCCAAGCTGGGTGAATCTTGCCGAGGGTGCCACCCATTGTGGGTGAGACCGAAAGCGCGGTCTACCCTGTCTTAGCGCGACCTACACCTGTTTTAATAGCATACAGATAGATAGAGAGATCAAGATACTATATGCCCCTACTTTGTTTTCCTTCTTCTTTAGTAACCGACGTAGGGACTGTCCTCTATAAGCTCGCGGCAAAGAACCGACTAATAGGTAATACCCTTACCGGGTAAAAACAAGTAGGTAACACGCCTCGGGTACGACACTATAACTAGACCTTAGTATACTAGACCTCGAGCCTTACCGGTGTACGACTATCTAGAGGGAATAGGAATACGACTTACCGTTAGTAGATACGTAGACCTAGCGAACCCCTTACTATTACGGTTACGATAGTTAGTAGAGGCGTCCTAAAAAGCTATTAGGTCTGCCTAAGGACAACCTATTAATAGTAACTCTATCGGTAGGCGATACTAAGCTACCGTAACCGACGCTTATAGTAGTTAGGTGCTTTACTATTAGGATCTTCTTCTTCCTAGAAGCAATATTAGTATAACCTCTATAGGTACTAGGCAACTCTATCGGTACTAGTACGAGGGTAAGGACTACTAAGCGACCTACTACGGAAGACATCTATCGGGGTTACTTCTATACCTATCTAGTACTAGTACGAGGGTAAGGACTACTAAGCGACCTACTACGGAAGACATCTATTAGGGCTACTTCTATACCTATCTAGGGTTACTTCTATACCTATCCTAGGTAACTTCTAGTAACGAACGAAGGCGACTTCTCTCTCTCTAAACAACGACTTCTATACTAGGAGTAATAACTTCTACCCTAAGACGATAGTGCCTTCTAGTACGCTAAGTATACGTACTTAGTTAGGGATCTATAAGAGAGAGACCTCTTAGGAAGGTTGTTTTTTTTTGTATATAGATTAGAGTAGTATAAGAGCATAGTACGACATTTAGTGTATAGATTAGAGTAGCATAAGAGTATAGTACGACATTTAGTGTATAGATTAGAGCAGTATAAGAGCATAGACTACATAGTACGACAACGTATCGATTTAGACGGAGGAGATTCTTAGTAAGAAGGAAGGGGGCAGGAAGGTTGTTTTTAGGGTGTAGATTAGAGCAGCATAAGAGCATGGTACGACAACGTAGGCGTTGTCTTTTGTCGGCGGGGAGTAGAGGGGGTAGGTAAGACCGAAAGCGCGGTCTACCCTGTCTTGGCGCGACCTACACCTGTTTTAAGAGCATGCAGATAGATAGAGAGATCAACATACTACATGCCCCTACTTTGTTTTCCTTCTTCTTTCCCAAGAAGAGCTTCTGTTATCTACCAAACGTTCCTCTCCCTTCGCGTGCTACCCCCTAACTTAAGTGCTTGTCTCCTTCAGACTTCGCACGCGAAGGTCTCGTGCTTCAGGCTTGCCGTCATAATTGCACGTGGCCATGGTAAGGCCATTGATGTCATGCCTGTCCCTGTTATCAGCAGCTCTAGTAGGACTCTGTAGAAAGCCATCTCCAGACTCCAGGCAACTGCTGGGCTATCACTCGTCACATGCCTGGCTGAGTCATTGTCGGTGGCTGCGGCTGAGAGCCGCTTGGGGCGTAGATGGAGCTGCCCAGGTGGTCGAGGCCAGCAAGCAGGCTTGACGCTTGCTTGAACGGAAAGCCGAAGCTTGAGCAGCTACACTTGACACTCGATTAGCCAGCCCAAACGACCAAGAGGCGCACCTTGTAAGACGTGATCGATGAGAGATTCAGCCGGCCTCAATGAGCGTGTCCAGCGACGTCTTGCACATCGGCGTTACGGTGAGTAGTCTCCCA
This sequence comes from Exutisphaerella laricina CBS 326.52, assembly GCA_000504385.2. NCBI lineage: Eukaryota > Fungi > Ascomycota > Dothideomycetes > Mycosphaerellales > Mycosphaerellaceae > Exutisphaerella > Exutisphaerella laricina. The sequence continues at coordinate 64,192 of KZ106803.1, read as the reverse complement.
TATGTCACCCCATAGACAGTCGTGGTCGTGTCATGTCATGATCCCAGCGACTTGGAAGCGCCTACCCGGGACGAGGTGAGACTTCGGGTGCGAACGTGCAGATGCTGACATGAGATGTGATCTGTAGCAATGCCTTGATGCCATCAAACAGGCCTTCAACGATGGAGGTGCCATAATCGAGAAGATCAAGCGGAAACGCGCGTTGAAACGCGCCCCTCCACCACCGCGGTTGCTCGACGAGTCTATTGACCAGGCGCCGCACGAGATCGAGAAGGAAAAGCAGCGAGGACTGAACAGGTTTGGCGAGGCATTCGATCACGGGGATCACGTCGCAGTGATCACCTTGCAGTCGATATGCATACAGCTTCAGAGCAGCTTGTTGGAGAAGCTGCGCAATACTGCCTTCGATGATGACCATGCCACAACAGACTTTACATACCTTGTAGATGCAGCCGACCTGGGGAGGGACAGGACGATTGCGGCGTTGCATGAGTTCAAGCAGCGGCTGCTCAATGGCCAGAGCGCCGAGGAGGAAAGCCAGCAGACGAGTGTCGGTGCCGCCTCACTTAGCAGGAAGTCAACGAACGAGAAGTCTGCATCACCCAGCTCGAGCAGTTCGATCATAGTGTCCCCGGCAAAAGAGTCGCAGAGACGAGACACAATACAATCGCTGCCAGCCCAGACACAGAACAAGCCACCAGCGCCTACCAGAGCCCACAGGACATGGAGTAGAGATTTTAGTGCTTCAGGTGACAATTCTGGCGAGGATATAGCTTCAGGTGCAGATGAGGCTTCTCAAGCAGCTCATGCACATCATCGCAAGCGGAGCTCGTTACTACATTTCTTGAAGCATAGCCGCACACACAGCTCAGAAGCCAAAGATAATCGGCAGCACACTGTTGTTCCGAAAGCAATTGTAGAAGAGCCAGCCCGCCAGGCTTCCACAACAAGCATAGGGATTGGTCCCGCGCCCACAAGCAAGCCAAGCCACGAGGAGCGCTCCCCGTATCAGCAGCCCGCCAAATTCCGCTACGAGGAGTGGGAAGACAACCCCGAAGAGATTTGGGGCGCAGGAAAACCCGCCCTAGAACGGCGCGACACAGTAGCACTGGCACCCGACCAACAGCGCGACACATCATCCATCCGAAGCAGCAACCACGGCAGCTCTCACAACCCTTCCTTGTCACCAGTCCTGACACAAGTCACCCAGCGATCCAATTCCAACCCCCACAATTTCAGCACCGCAATCCCTACCCCAAACCCCGACAACGATTATCTCGGCTTCTGCAAAGGCGCCTGGAAACTCCAAAATGGCGATCGCAAGGGCTCCCTCCAAAAGAAAAGCGAAGTCGATCCTTGGTCTCGCCATCCCAGCGCAAACGCAGCACAGTACCTCAGCTGTCTCACCCAACGCTGTGCTTTCCGAAGCAGTTTCGCCAACCCCAACCCCGAGGTGATCTGGACTCGAGTTTTCGCCTTCGACGCAAAAGGCCTCAAACTTCGCTGGCGATTCCTAGCCAAATCGCACGTACAGCAAAAGGTTGTCGTGAAACACGCCTACAGCTTTAAATGCCTTTTCTGCGTCTTTCTCGGCGGACAGAGTGGTGTCTACCATGGTATGGACTATTACCTCGAACACATCGTCAATGAACACCGTGGGCGGCAGCTTGGCGACGTCGTGCTGTATAAAACAGGGTGTATCAATGATCGCATTGCGGAGGACAAAGAGGACTTTGATATCAATCTTTATCCGCTGCAGAGGGGTGAGGCGGAGAGGGAGAGGAGGCAGACGGAGCAGTATTTGGATGATGGACTTATGGAGCCGGTATGGAGTAAGGACGATGCGAATGATAGTATGTTTGGTGCGAATGAGCCTTGGAACGAAGGGTTGAGCGAGTTTCATTATCGGGGGGAGGAGAGGTATGGAGCGGAGTTGGAGTAGTGGAAGGGAGTGAGGTGACTCGACGATACGAATAGAGGACAGAAAGACTTTGACCCGGATTGGTAACGAGATATGCTAATGTGGATTCTCGCGCCAGATTCTGAGGATACAGAGCTTCTCCCAGCCGGCTTTCTTCCCGCTAGAGGCGACAATGTCGGCGAACCATGGACCTTCTTGCCAGGATCGTATCTGGGAGGCAACCTCGTGTGGTTTATTCTGAGCGCAAAGAAGGATATAGGCTACGCCCCGACTGCTGAGCACGTCTGGAAGCTGAGCGAGAAGGCGTTTGGTCGTCTCCATGCCGTCCAAGCCACCAGCGTATGAGAGAGCGAGCAGATGAGAGTCCCGCTCGAATGCTGCTTGGCGGTTCAGATTGCAGCCTTCGGTCTCTGCTTCGGGGTTCGATGGAAGCTCCTCTGTCGGCACGTAGGGCGGATTGAAGACAAGGACGTCGATCAACTGTTTTCGGAAGGAGCAAGTCAGGTCGCCTGAAATGGTTTCGAGGAAGGTGCCAGCTTGCAACTTGTTCTCAGCGATGGCACCACCAACGGTTTGAGACGTGGCTGTGCAAGCAAAGAGGTTGACATCCGAACCTATTGATCCAACGTCGGTCCTGCCGAAGATGTGCTGTGCGTTGGCTGTGACGAAGGCGAGAACGACCCCGGATCCTGGTCCGACTTCAAGGACGACAGGCGATGGTGATGATGATGGAAAGCGATCTTTGAGAAATGATGTTTCTGATTCTGATGATAATGTGTCGAGAAGGAGGTATGAGTCTTCTGCCGGCTCGTAGACTTGGTCGTAGTTGACGTGGGAGGTGGATGGCGTGGGGAGCATTCTGCTGGCACTGAGCTTAGGTCGTGTTGGTTGCTTCACGTCAAGTTTTTGGAATGGCTGCTTTGCTTTGCATTCGCCGTGATTTTATGATACCAAGATCGACAGCGAGGTGTATGATGAGCAATCTGATAGTGGACATCGTTAGAGTGATCGCACCTACCTGTATGTCTTTTCCGCTGCGCAGCTTACAATCCACCACCGCCGACGCGGATCAGTACGCGCAAGATCGGCACGCGCGCGATGCAGGGAATGGGGATGAGAAATGGTCGTGTTGACGTGGTGCGGTGCACGGGTGGTGTAGTGAAGCTGCAGCCCCAATTTGATTGAAGACCCGCTCCGCTCCGCTCCGCTGCCAAGAGGTGCGCAAACACGAACCAATATTTGACACAAAGCTATTCACGTGCATCGACACTGACGTCGACATTGAGATCATCAGAGAACAGCGCATCACATTGAACAGCTGGCTGCGTCCGCGAAGTACAGTCACCAATGCTGTCTAAATACTCGAGGCTGGCGAGCGCTTCACCAACCTTTTCCTATGTAAGAACAAGTCAAATCAAAACGCCTACGCACACAATGCTTCAATACTCGATGAAATCCTAGTATATCATGATTCTCATCCGATAAGCCCGTGCGGCAACAACACTCATCCTGTACCGAACCTCCTCGGCTTCATGTTACTCTGCAGCAGCATCACACACACTCCCTTCCGCGTCGCGAAACCGAACCGTGCCACAGCCCCTATCTCGAGCCCGGTCGACTGTAGTGGATATATATCTGCTCTATGTTGCAAGCGTGACGAGCCCATGCGAAGCAAATGTAAGGTACATGAGCCATGGCAGAACATACAGTATGGCCGCAAAAGACCCAAAGCCGCAGGACATACCAGTGATGAAGCTCACGACGAGGCTGTGTATGGTCGTCGATATGCGTGAGCAACGAGTCCTGCTGTGGCCCTAGCGTAGCGCGCAGAGCAGGTCTAATAGCACTACAGCTGTCAGGAACAGTGTAGGCGATGTCTCTGCTAGTGAATCTACGGCTCGATACATACCCTGTTCGACGCGAGCTAGGCCCCACGCGCAGCTCATCGGACGAACCTGAAGACAGGATGGAGGAGGTCTGTTGAAGATAGGCCCACTCAAGATGCCATTCGATGCGGCATATGTACTGATCATGAGTGGCAGACATTCGCGAAGTCGTTGCGCTTGTATAATTCTTCTGGGACAGGACCGCACTCTAGGATCCTTATTGACCTGATCGTGAGACTCAATCATAACACATATATGTTGATGTCTGACGCAACCGACGGTGCCGGAGGTAGTCTGATTCATATTGTTGGCCATAACTGCGTGGCACGTGAACGCCATAGGCGGCCATCCATAACATAAGAAAGTGACATCGTAGATGCTTGAAGAAATGCCATTACCGCCAGCATACTGGTCGGGTTTGGGATGGTTTGTCTCCGCCCCACCGCTGACCGCTGCAACTCCAGAATATCGCAAATGGCACTCAGATCTCACATCTCATTCACTTACCATCAAGGCGCACGAGCTTGGTGTTCAGGGAAGTCAGCTGATTACGAATGGCTCACATGCATAAGTTTCCTCGTCTTAAGAATGGTTGTAAAAGCCCACAGAGCTCAATAGAGACGTCGAAGCTGCTAAGGAGAAGTATGGGGCTGCTAAGACCGCGGTTCATCCTGGAAGTGTGAGAACGGCCCAGAAGATCACGCAAGTGAAGTCCTGAAGCGCGCACCGTTATCAAGCAATTGGTGTGTCGTCCCGATATAGCAGCACGCCGTGGAATGTGAAAGTCAGGTTTGCGGCAACGACAATACATCTCACGGCATCTGTATTGCAGTGCACATCTTGCGGATGCCTGAGACTTTCAGGGTACACCGCGAGCATGACGAGACCAAAGCATTGTGCTACCAGCATCATCACACAGATGCCCATACAGTAAATTCAACCGCGAGGGTAGAAAGGCTATGCTGGTACGGGTTTTGGGTTGGAGAACCGGTGAGACCACTTCTTGGAAACCTCAAGTGGTTTCTTGCTGGGACTCGTCCCGGGAGTAGTGGTGGCAAGAGCCATAGCATAGCTGAAGTGTAGTAGATGGAAAAGATAACAGAGGAAACTCGAAGATTGCTCTGACCTATGGTTAGATTGTCGACCTCGTCAAGTCGCCTACCTGTTGGAGCTTACATAAGTCGAATGCGTGACACTCCGTCCTTACCGTCTCTTCGCACTCACGGGCAACGTCGCCTGTGCCTTTCGAAAGGTAGATCGTGTGAATATGTTGGTCAAGAGGGAGAGGTGACATTGGGAAGAACAGCTCCGAAAGAGCCGAAGCCCGAAGATTCGGCTAGACTCGCCGATCCTGGCACCTGCCACAACATGAAACACAGCTCGCGTGACAGGCTGCCGATGCTTGGACTATCGTCACCACGCATGACCCAGATAACAACACATCAATAGCAGTCAGTGTCACTATCACCAAGGCAAGTCAATATCCATCCCAGCTCGGCCAGTCACGTCACCCCGAACAGGCTGCTGTACGGCTCGGCCTTCGAAGCTGTACCGCGTGTCAACGATTCAGTAGACCATAGCGAACGGGCAGAGGGTAGACATCCTCCGCCAGATCACGCAGAGAAGCAGAACCACTGAGATCGATCACCATCGGAACAACGGCCTCGAAGACGAGCATAGCATAGCATAGCACACCCCACAACCATGGCCAACTTCTTGTCCAACCTCTGGGAAAGCGTCTTCACGGCCGGCCCAACCCCCACCCTCGTCATAGCAACAAACATAACATTCGCCTCACTGCAACTCCTCCTCCTCGGCCTCCTGATCGCAACCTACAGCATCCACTTTGCCATCCTCTCATTCCTCTGCGGCGGGCTTTGGTGGAGCATAAACTGGTTCGTGAACGAGCTCCACCAAGCACAAGCGACGGAGCAGGAAGCTGAACGTTTGAGGAGACGGCAGAAACAAGATGAGGCCGACGATGAGGATGAGGGCGAGGAGACGGAGGTAGAGGAGGTCACTACGGCTGGGCCGGTGAAGATTAGTGGGGAGAGTGGAGGGAGGGAGGATGAGAAACTCATGGAGGAGATCTTGAATGCTATGGGAGCCGGGTCGAAGAGTTCAGGGGTACAGGCGAAGGAGGAGGTGAGATTGAGGAGTGGGAAGGTTGAGGAAGCGCAACTTAGTGCGAGTGAGATCAGTACGGATAGTGAGTGGGAGAAGGTCGATGAGGGGCGGTGATATGGATGTATTGACGATAGTCACGTGTGATGAAGTATCGCTAACAATTTTGTCCCGTGGGACGACAAGCCAGCCACCATTTTCTTGTTCTTCTTTCCGTACACTAATAGTGCACTCACTGACAAGAACCTCAAAGAACCCTTCCTCAAACCTGCGACCCTGAAAAAATAATCCGCAGTCTCTCGACCGTGATGATCTGTTCTGATTACTACTCCGCAAAGTGTTTATTCGCCCCGTCCGCTCAGCCTGTGGCTTTGCCGCCTTGAAGATTCTGCAAGTCCTAAGCCGACAGTGTTATGTCTGAAAACTCTGAAAGGCCCGGCCAAGAATCCGAAGCCACGACGAACACGATATTTCCCAGGTCCTCTCATGACTACACAAGATGTCCAACGACATGACCAGCTCTCACCTCCCAACATTCCTCTGCACGATCATACCATGCAAATCAAAGAGAATTTCGAACAAAGAGGACTTCTAACAAGTTCCCATACACCACACAAAGTCAAGACCATGCTTAAGGTGTCAGTAACACCGCGACTGGGAATAACGAGACCATGTCTGCCGATAACACTGACATGTCCGAACACAGCACCACGCCGAATAATACCACCATTTCCGGCAGCACCAAGGCCCGAGAAGAACTTGCCCTGGTCGAAAAGCTCTTGGACGGTCGGACACAGCATAGACTCTTAAGATCGACGACTGTCTCCGCGATTGCGGTCGACTACAAAGCTGGCAGTAACACATCAGATACCTGTCTTCTCCAGACGATTCCAGGAAAGATTCGCAATCAGATCTTCGGTTGTGTTTTACATCAGCCTGATTTGCACGAAATCTGCAGGTATACCTTTGGCGAATGCAGGTCTCCTGGAGGATGGCGCAAGTCGGAGAACTTACTGGCTCTTGCGCAGACGTTCATTACCAGCGGGGACGGTGTGGTTGTCATATGGTATTAGCAGAAGCTCGGTCCACAACCTTCAGCATGCGATACGCCTCATGACTGATCGCCTTCTTGACCGTGTCCAGCGGATCCTTTTTCCTCTTCTCCACGCTGACAATTCCCGCATCTTCACCCTCCGTCTCTTCCTCGACTTTGAACTCCTCCTCAGAACCTTCGAACTGGCCACCCTCCAGGAACATCTTCAGCTGTCCCTGACTGTAACCACTCACCAACGAGGTACCCTGGACAAACAGAATCGTGTTAGCTGTGCAAGCAAGGGTGACATGAGGGAACGTCTCGAGTTCAGCATCGAGGCATCGGCGCGCCGCTCGAAAGTGTCTCGAGTCGATAAACGTATGTCTGAGCTGCGCACTATGCCTTCTTGTCTGCACTATACGTACCTCCTGCGCTGCAGTGACGGGCTTGGGAGCGGTCGCATCACCATATTGAGTGATACTCGCGCGTCCTCCAGCCAAGTTCCAAAAGATGAGTTGTGGCATGTCGTAGCCAGCGTTCTTGTATGCTTCCTGGATGCGCTCGTACGAGGTGGTCCAGCGGTCCTCATGGTCCTGTGCCGCATCGAATTGCATATCGGAAAAGACGAAAACCTGTCGACCAGAAGAACATTAGCGTACACATCGCAGAAGACGGCGACAGGCATTGGGTCATAGGCGCATCGTTCGCGTCGTGCGAGAGCGTCTCGAAGCTCTGGACGGCTGAATGGGCTGCACACCATGCCTTCGTGCTTTTGGGTCACGTACCTGCTTGACCATATCCTCCTTCTTGAGGTTGTTCTTAATCGCCATAGGTAGGATGAGGTGCTCGAATACGGCAACAAAGTCTGTATTCATGGACCAGTTGCTGCGTCGAATGTACTCGACTTTCTCCGTGAATGACCGCTTGTCATCGGGGCCGCCCACGTGCATGACCTGCGGAGTTGAGGAGAAGGTGATGAACGCACCGCCGAAGGGAGGCTTTGTGACTTCAGCCAGCAGGAGGGACAGACCAATCGAAGAGTCCATTGGCGTGGTGCCGTCTGGAAAGCTTGGGTATGTCATTGAGCCAGAGACGTCGCACACTGCAATGGACGATTCCAGGGTGCCAGAATCCTTGATGCGCTGGACGATAGTGTTCCACTGACCATCTACAGCTTTTTTCCTGATATCATGCAGCTTTTCCTCAACCTTCGGATTGACCCTCTTGCCTACAGAGTTGAGCTGTGGGTCACCGACTTCCTTCACCAAGGTACTGGGCAGAAGCACAGCACCTGAAATCTGTGCTTTGCCTGTAGCGACGTCCTCGATGTACTTATCAAAGCGGTCGAAGTCCTTCCCAGCGAAGAGATTAGTGTATCGCTTCATGGCAAGCGATGGTACCCGAGAGTAGTCGATTTCCCCGAATTTCTTCGCGGTGATTGGACGCTCAACAACATGCAAGCATGCTCGTAGCTTAGGCAGGACTTTGAAGTGGTATGCCTGTCGAGCATGTTTCAGGTACAGTGTACGATTGTCGACATCCGGGCAGATGTCTTGTGGTGGGAACATTATCTCAGCGATCGAGCTAACCACGCGAGTGTGTTCATCATGCATGCCCTTGTGTGTTGGTGCCCACTTGCCAGCCATCGAGATAGCTTTAACGTCTTTGCCAGACTCAAGACGCTGCATGTCCAGCTCGAGCTGCCCCGCAAACAGTCGCGCAATTGTCATGTGCAGCGCCACGTACTTTGTGTCTCTCGCCGGTCTCTCCAAGGGCTCGGTGTCAGTAGATGGCTCCTGAACGGCGCCAAACTTGCTCGCGAGTAAGTCGGCGTGGCGTGCATTGTTCGTTTCCTTCTTGTGGCCCGAGGTCCAGTTACGAGTCCGCTTCTTCTTATTGCGCGCGTCAACGTTGAGAATCTTGCGAGGATCGCCATCCACTTTGAGTTCATTGTTTGCAGCCAGCGTGAGGATGTTGAGCAGGTCTTTCCAGTATCCATGAGCGCCACCGTACTTGACATCGAACTGTGACAGATGTTCCTCTGGCTTGCCCTGCTCCGCCTCTGGCCTGTGGTCCCTCGGCTTTACTTGGTCATCCACAGTGTCTTTCACCATCTCAAAGTCGTCGTCCGTGTCCATGGTGTCAGCTGTGGGTCCCGCTTTGCTGGGCTGTTCGTTTCCCGGCTTCGGGAGCTTCTTCTGGATAAGAGGTTTGACCAGCCAAGGGAGGTTTGAGAGCAAGGTGAGAGGGTGACGCTCATATAGCCAGCCAACAGCACGATAGAAAGCATTGCGGCTACTCTTGCCGAGGTGGATCGAGCGCACATGCCAGATGACCTTCAAAGTGGCCTCGCTATCGTGCTTCCAAGCTTTCTCGAGCAGGTCACGAAGCACAGGACCGCTGACAACATCTTCTAGGTCATAGAATAGGTCCACCAGAGGGTTTTGCGAAGTGCTGAACGCCACATCCGCGTTCCCTGTCAGCATTTTGTCGTCTCGGTCGTCCAGTGTGGGCACTGCTCGACCGTCTGCCAACAGACCGGTCATGAAAGCAGATCCAGGCGCGGCGTCGCTCGCCACGAGTTGCTCTGGCTCCACGATGGCGTTGTTGTCGCTGATGGTATCGTCGTGCTCGATAGCAGCGCTCTCGGCCTCGCATAACTGCTTGATGCGATTGGCAAAGTCGTCCTTTGACGCGGTCAATGCTGGCAATTTTGGCAGGTAAACCTTGAAGGTTGTGTCGAGGAAGGAATGCTTCTTATGAGCGCTCGTCTTGGCGTCGGAGGCCATGCTGGCGCTGGTCCCGCTGTCCTGTCTGACGCACACTCCAAGTGTTTCGGTCGGGGAGAGTATGTCGCTGCTGTGGTGTTGCTTGCTGTTGCTTGCTGTTGTTCTGTCTAGCGGGGGTGCGTCGGGGCGTGGAATGACTGAGATTTAGATTGCGAGGATGGCGTCTGCTGCAAGTGAAGGAGCTCAAGCTACAGCGGCACGTTGGGTACCGTACGTACATGTACTGAGCACGTGCAGCATGAAGAGTCCTTGTACCTGCCTTCATGTTCGTGGGCAACTCGACTCACCGACTAGTTCTAGGCAGCTGCTCTCACCGAAGCTCAATCTGGACGCCGATCCTTGTAGACTGATATGAGCAGCTGTTTCAACGACTAATGCATCATCTCAATATGCTGCACTGCACGTAGGCATCAAACTGGCTCGTTGTGGCATCTCGTAGGTGACTGGTCGCCCTCTTGAACGGCATGACATGGCATAGAGCGGTTGCTCTGGAGGCGAGACTCGACCTCTTGAGACTGCAGCAGATCGTATGGCATCGTTGACGGTATGAAGTAATGTTGTTCGTCAAAAGGCAGCAGGAACACCAAGCAAAGTTCTAGCGGGTACGATATAGAACTATATGACGGCTTCGTATACATCGTACACTATGCCTGTCGGGGGCGAGAGGAGAACAGCAGACAGACACGTGCATAGACGTGAGCTGACCGACTTACTTACTCACGGCACACCCCTGCCTTTCCTCGTTGCTTTCGCCAGCTCACTCTGCGCCTTATCATCCGCATACCTCTGATAGATGGGCAAGTAGTGCTCCTTTTCACTCGTCGTATTCTTGATACTCGGTCTCTCCTCCAGAGCCTTCATCCACTTCCTTAACCTCGCCCAAGACTTCTCATCTTCGCCTCCCTCCCCCTCTTCAGGAGCACCGAGCCCCTCCTTGTAGTGATCAAAGACCCACAGTCTCACAACCCAAGGCGCAATGACAAAGTCAATTAGCGATGGTTCAGAGCCGAAGAAGAATGGCCCTTGCGAATCCATCTCCTTGGTGAGTTCTTTCCACTTGCTCAAGAACTCCTGTCGGACTTCGTTTAGCCCTTCTTTATCGCTTATAGGTTGGAACTGCAAGAACCTACAGACATCAGCCACAAACTTCCCTACCCATCACCTCTGCGTGCGCCTCACCTGTGGAAAGCAGGAATGATCCGACTCGTACAAAAATCTGTCCAAATCCTCGTCCTCGCCCTATCATAAGGATCCTTCGCCCCCATGAGGTCAGCATCACACACCATGCCAAGACCACAAAGACGAACACTAACCTTCGGCAACAAATGGGGTCCATGGTCTGGAAACGCCTCCTCCAAGAACTCACAAATCACCGTACTCTCAAACAACGGCTTGTTCTCATACTGCAATGTCGGGACTAATCCCCTGGGATTGAGATCCAGCAACGATTTTGGTTTATTGTATGGGTTGACCTCGATATATTGGTATGGGATTTTCTTTTCTTCGAGGACGGTCCAGGCGCGTTGGACGAAAGGGCAGCTGCAACAAAAGCGATCATCAGTAGCAGCAGCTGTAGCTTATGTGAGTAGAAGGAAAGGCAAGGAGGGACCTACAACCACCCGGAATAGAGCTTCAGGGGTTGTTCGGACTGGTGGGCGTCGACAATGGATTTGGCCGGACCGGTAGCGACGGGGTGGAGGTCTGCGTCTGGGTGGGAGCCCATGATGGGAAACGAGATGATGTGATGGGTTTTGGGCTGTATGATAGATGGTAGTTCTGTTTGGCCTTCTATATACCTGTAATACTAGCACTAATGCATTTGTAAGAGAGTCCGATCCAATACTGATCTCCTCATGAATGACGTGACGCGACCTTTCGCAACAGTGGGGTATCTCACAACCAAAAAAAAAAAGTGCCGCCCCGGCATGCTATCCGCCCATTTTGAACTCGGTCTCGCCGATGCTGTTCCCCCAATACGCCTCAGAAACAATGCGCCAAACCACCACATGTTAATTCGATGTGTTCCTTCACATCACTGAGCAACCCGGCTTCACAAACTCCTCGCCATGCACTCGTATCAGTTGTGCTCGTTCGTTCTCTTTCTGTCGTTTCTTCACTTCCATTGGGAAATACGTCCCAAGGAAGTCCATCACCTCGCCATCGATGTTCTTTCCTGTGGCTGACATGACCGTCTCGGCATTGCACATAGGACACTTCTTCATGCCCTTGCTTTGAAGGTCGATGATACATCTGATGCAGAAGACAGCTTTGCAGCAATCTAGCTTCACTGGTCGCCAAGCCATCTCGTAACAGACCGGGCATATCCATTCTGTGATCTGTGGTACAATGGCAAGGACCTTGGTGCCCATCTCGGCTTGCATATCGCGCGCGATTGAGTTGGCGAAGCCTCCGGCAACATTCTTGCCGCCGTTCGTGAGCATGGCCGGGTATTTGAGGTGAAGCGATTTGATAAAGTCCTTGCCTGGCAACCCGGTACGCTTGTCAAATTTCTTCAATATTTTGCGCATAGCCTGCGCGTTCATCTCTTGATAGTGCATGGCCTTGAGGATCTCCAGATTCAGGTCCAGGAATCGCTGCGCAGCGGCTATGGCTTGTGGCGTCCTCATCTTGGCCAACAAGCCGATTTCTCGGATCTGCTGGTCATATTTCTGAAGATTCTGCTTCGCTTCCTCGAACGTAAGGGCGCCCCGGTTCTGTTCGGTGTCCTTGTAGAAGATTGGCGACTCCATGTATAGTCGGAACATCTCTCTCCAGAAGTAGAGATCGCGATAACTCAGAGTCCTCGACACTTCGAATCCTTCGCGCACTGGCGCGACCACGTTCTCAACGTCATCGCCCAGATCTAAGATTGCATTTTCGAGATTGTGTGTCGTCGACTCGCGTATCTTGTCAAGATCCCCCAAACGTGGCTCCAGCTGTTCAAAAAAGTCTTGAGCTGATGCAAGAGGCACATGTACCCATCTCGTGTCGGAGTGTGGTGGCACTAGAGAATGCTTGCGCTCTGGCAGTACTTCGTCTGATCCCACCGAGGATTTCCTCTCCGCGAGTGATGGTCGGCGTGGGCTATCGTGCCTAACGTGCGAGCCTGCATCGCCGATCGCATGCTCTACCAACTTCTGCAGTGCCATTTTCGTATCGGGCGCCAATTCAGCATTCAAAGGCATGCCATTGCTATCCACTAAGATACGCAGCTGTGGTGTGAACTCTTCCGGAATCGCGTCGAGAGCTGGATTTGCTGCTGAAAAGTAGTCTTTAAAGGAGCTGGGCTTCGGTGTCGTGGGCTGCGCAACCAGCTCACTGATAACGTGCAGGGTGTGCTCGTCCAGACCAAGACTCTCCAGTTCCTGGTGGACCTTCTTGATGCATTTTTTCAAGTGCTTGTACCCAATTGCATTCCTCTTCCACTCTTCAGGGAAGTCCTCGTTGGCCAATGCCGTCTCGTATTCGTGTCCGAATTTCATCGTGACTGATGTCGGATCATATGGCCGCGATATCCAGCGATTGTCGTGTAATGCTGTGAGGTTGATGCGCTGTGGATGTGTCTCCGAGTGGCAATAGAGGGCTAGAACAGTGTTGGGGAGTGTGGAGTGGAAGATGTGAGTGGGCCTCGCTCGCGTGACACAGGGCTGAGCGCCATTAAGTAGTGCTCCAAGTGACTGGTACTTAGGATGTGGAAGGAAAAACTCTTCTAGCACAGCTAAGCCAAAAATATGCCTACCACGGCTGGAAGTCGGGCTACTGTTGTTATGTCATGGCAGCCACGAGGACATGAAAGGGCAAGAAGTTGTGCCATCCTCTCGACGAGGACGCAGCGAATGGGAGACAGTACGAGTGGAATCCTGCATAAGTCTGGTGCATTCCATGCATGTGGATGGAGAAGAAACGACCACGAACCATCCAGCCGACAGCGAAATCGGTCTGCAAAGCTTGTGGCGTACGCTAGCGCATGACGAGCATGATCTAAGCTTTATCCGGCCGAAACCCGAGAATTCCGCGCGGTTTAACTTTACGGCCGCTCCGCCGTCACGGGATGAACGCCGGCAGCTACACATTCTTACGCACCTTGGTGGCCGTTAGCGATGGGGCAGAGTCAGTCTTCAAGCGGAACCGATGCTGGAGGGGGTGGCGGAGGCGGAGCGGAGGCGAAGACGAGCTACTATGTCTTGCTTGGAATCGAGCGACAGGCGACAGAGGATGAGATCAAAAAGGCCTACCGGAGGAAAGCACTTGAGCTTCACCCGGATCGCAATTATGGCAATGAGGAAGCGGCCACCAAGACTTTCGCTGAGATCCAGGCTGCATACGAAGTGTTGTCAGACCCTCAAGAACGCGCGTGGTACGACAGCCACGAAAGCGCCATTTTGCGAGGTGACGGCACCAGCGGTGGAGATGCTCCAGCGTACGAAGACGTTCAGGTAACTACGGCAGACGATCTCGCACGTCTGGTCAGCAAGTTCAACAGGAATGTTGAGTTCTCGGACGCGCCATCAGGATTCTTTGGCTTTGTACGCGAGACGTTCGAGCAGCTTGCCAAGGAAGAAGAGGCTGCTGCCAACTGGGAAGGCAGTGATGATGTACGAGAGTATCCTACCTTCGGTCACAAGGATGACGACTATGACGACGTCCCCAAAAAGTTCTATGCAGCATGGTCAGGCTTCAGTACTGTCAAATCGTTTTCATGGAGGGACATGTATAGGTTATCGGATGCGCCAGATAGATGGGTTCGTCGGAAAATGGAACAGGAGAATCTGAAGCTCAGGAAGGATGGCAGGCAGGAGTTCAACGAGGCTGTACGCACTCTGGTGCAGTTCATCAAGAAACGAGATCCTCGCTTTGTGCCAGACACACGCTCGTGGGACGAAAGGCAAAAGGCTCTTCGTGACGTTGCAGCGGCACAGGCAGCACGAGCTCGAGCTGTAAATGCTGCCAAATTAACAACAGAAGCGACCCCTGAATGGGCAAAAGTTAGAGATCCCGAGGAGCTCGAAGAAAGCGAGGAGGAGGAAGTCGAGGAGCAGCACTTTGAATGTGTGGCTTGTAACAAGCTCTTCAAGAGCGAACAACAATGGGTGGCTCATGAGAAGAGCAAAAAGCACCGGAAGGCTGTGAAGGACTTGCAGTGGCGCATGCGAAGGCAGAATGCTGATCTAAACCTTGACGAGAGTGGCGTTAGCAGTGGTGTCGTTACTCCGGATATCGATGAAGACGAAAGAGAAATGCTGGACGAGATCGCAGTTGAAATAGAAGAACATGAAGCTCGAGTGAGCGACAACAACAACGGTTCGATCGATGAAGAACATACTAAGGGCGCAACGGACGACGAAAAAGTCAACGATGCAACGAAAGAAGAACCAATAAACCCAGAGACGGAAGCTGCTAACGCAGACCAAGAGACAGACAAGTCAGCCGGTGAGCTGAGTGAAGAGAATTCGGAAGACGAAGACTATGCCTCAATGGCAAGTATTCAGGCGCGCATGCAGTCTGCGATGCTCGATACAACAACGACTGGCGCAGTGGAGGACAACTCCAACCCTCCGACTAAGAAGATGGGCAAAGCAGCACAAAAGCGGGCAAAGAAAGCGGCAGCAGCTGAGGATCAGGCAGTAGCCAGCCACAAATGCCAAGTCTGCAGCCAGGAGTTCCCGTCCAAAACCAAGCTATTCCAGCATATTGATGACGAAGGTCATGCCGCGCTGAAGGATGTCAAGTCGACAGGTGGGAAGGGCAAGAAGAAAGGCAAGCGATGAGAGCTGCCATCTGTGATCCGAACTCTGGTGTTGTAAGCACCGCCAAAATCTTGAGACTGCTGTCGAATAGGACGGCTATGGCAGCCGTCTACGGGGCATTCGCAAGCGAAGAGCAGAATTACCAGCACGTCAAGCGCAACGGTCAGATGATCAGGTGCGGAGGCACGCTTCGTTTCTAAGACCAGAGATCCAACTATGCATACCTGAAAAACGATTGCTAGGCGATTTCAGGTCAGCATCTCAATTCGACATTCATCGACGTTGATATCTGTACTCCGCTCGGGGCAACTCTCGGCACGACTCGGCATCTCCTGATTCTCCTCATCCCGCATGATCGACACAACGTGAACAAGGATCTAGCCGGGTAGAAGATAATGACTAAGCTTCTTATCTACCAACGTTACATTTTCCTCTCGTTCGTGCAGCTGGAACCTCGCGACTGCGGAGGTCTGCATCTCTATCTACAGGATGCGCTGATCGGGCAAGCTATCAGCTGCCGCCGGCGCTAAAACTATCGCCTCGAAGGTATGGACATATTTTTCGTACCCCATCGCGAACTCAGTTTTTGTGTTTCCTGCCACTTCACGAAGACCCAATATGGCAGACATCAGCAAAATGCCAGCAGTGGAGGACCACAAGCCTTCGGAAGACTTGCAGCGTACCACGTCCATCAGTACCGACGCTAATGGCGACACGGTCATTGTCGACGAGAATGGCGAGAGCTTCACCATTGACAAGAAGGCGGAAAGAGCATTGCTGTGGAAGTTTGACTTGCGCATCCTCCCGTTACTCACTATGATGTATCTCTTCAACAGCTTGGACAAGGCCAATCTGGGCAATGCGAAGACAGCTGGATTGGAGAAAGATCTAGGCTTTGCAGGAACAAACAAATGTAAGTATTCTACAAGAGCATTTCTTATGCATTACTGACAAGACAAGACAACATCCTCCTCTCGATCTTTTTCGTCCCATACGTTCTTACAGCACCTTTCCTCGGCATACTCGGAAAGATGTACGGCCCTTCACGAGTCCTCCCAGCAATGATGGTTTGCTTCGGCAGCATGACCCTCCTCACTACCGCCGTATACAACTGGTCCGGTCTCATGGCTCTGCGCTGGTTTTTGGGGACAGCGGAGAGTGCCTTCTTTCCGCTCACGATCTATTACCAAACACAATTCTACCGTCGCGGCGAGCTCGCCCGTCGTTTAGCAATCTTCTACGCCGCCTCCAACATCGCCTACGCCTTTGGTGGTCTCCTCGCATTTGGAATGTTCCAAATTCATGGCGGCGCATTGCCATCCTGGAAATATCTCTTCGCCCTCGAAGGAAGCCTCACGGTTTGCGGCGCGATCGTTGCATTCCTCTTCCTCCCTTTCAACGCAGCAAAAGCGAAATTCCTCACTCCAGAGCAGAAAGCACTGGCATTCTACCGCATTCAGATCGATTCTTCTGCTGTTGTGGACGAAAAATTCAACCTCCGCGAAGCGCTCAAAATCTTGAAGGAACCTACCTCTTGGATCATCTTACTCATCGAAATGTGTCTCGGCATCCCATTGCAATCCGTCTCCCTCTTCCTGCCGCAGATCGTGGCTCGTCTGGGATACAGCACTATCAAAACAAACCTCTATACAGTCGCCCCAAACTGCACCGGCGCAGTCATGCTCCTGATCCTAGCATACTCCTCTGACTACACGCGCTGGCGTTTCCCTTTCGTTGCGCTAGGATTCTTTTTCACGTTCTGCGGCTTTATCATCTATGCGGCTATCGATGTGGAAAACAACATCAATGTGGCGTATTTTGCGACTTTCATGATGACTTGGGGCACTTCTGCACCTTCTGTCATTTTGGACGTGTGGTACAACAACAACATCGCGGATGAGAATCGCAGGATTTTGTTGACGAGTATTGGAGTTCCAGTGGCGAATATGATGGGTGTGGTATCGAGTAACATATTTCGCCCGCAGGATGCGCCGAATTATATACCAGCACTGGCGACGACTGCAGCTTTTGGAGCGGCCGGGATACTGTTGACGCTGGGGCTTGGGTTTTGGATGATCTTTGATAACGGGAGGAGGAATAAGAGGCAGGGCGTTGTGGTGAGGGCAAGGGACGTGCCCACTGAGAAGTTAAAGGAAGGACCAGACTGCGCCGATTTTCGATGGATATACTGATTGTCTCGAATTCCAACCACGATGCGTTGTCAGCGCCCTACTTCTATCCGAGCTCATGTACCATCTCAGCCCGATGACGCCCGGCAAAGCCTCCTCAGCGCACTCTCGACGAGCACCAGATGCTCGAGCGGTTCAGTCGTGAGATTGATGTTGAGCCGCTGCAGCCAATCGTCGGAGAGCCCAACCTGCTCTCGACCGATGGCAGATGCAAACATACAATTGCTTGCATCGCGTCATCCGCAAGCACTCACGTTCGAGTGGAGAAGCCGTAAGGCATCAGCTACTGCTTGTTATCGTCGCCATTCACATTCATGATAGCATGTAGGGATTAAGCAGTAGCAAGTCGTTCGATCCTTACGTGGAGTCAGTATCCCAGCCAACTCGGGAATAAAGGGAGGTTTTGACCCTTGTCCTTGATAGGAAGAGCTGGTGTCTCATGAATGTTGAGGTCAAGATCCCTTTCTGGAGCTGGTTATGCGCGATATATCGGTAAGACATCATCGACGACAGCTTCGCAGTTCTCATCGAAAGCATGAAGCTCTGATATCCCGTATGAGACGGTGTTGGCGCTGTCCCATGACTTTATATGGCTCTTTACTATAACCCTAACCTGAGGCAGAATCCAGACGTGCCCAAAAGGTGTGTTCTCTGGAGATCTGCTTAAAATAGCACCTCGCCTGTCACACGCGTTCTCGTTTGCGCCTGTGAGAAGTATTGGTTCTGTCGGCAGCATGGACAGAGTTTCGGCGAGGTGCAGGGATAGTGCACTGATGCGAGCAAACGCAGATTTTCTTCAAACGCGTATATTGCTGACGTCTATTCTGCTCGACCAGCCTACACTTTTCTCAGCTGATATATTTGCAAGGGTGCGTCGTGTGCGACAGGAAAAGATGCCGGCACCAGTCAGTCGAGAGACAACGCTGGCCCTGCCCCACAGCGAGTCTTTGTAGCGAAGTCATGGTCCAAATCATCTGTGCTGCGACTGATATCGTAACAGTGCCAGCAGGTCGGTAAGGGAACCTCCAGCTCGGCTCTAATTCATGGCGCAGTTTTATCGGAGACTCGACAATCCAACTTGCCAAGGGCAAGAAGCCAAGATCGAGGATCACTCCTACGTAGCAGAATTGTTGGAGCTGCGGACTTATGGACCTAAAAGGCGCTCAAGCATCTTCAACAAGCAACTCAACAACATGCGCAGCGGGAGATCACTACTCGCCTGAGATATTTCATTGAAAGACCCACGTACCTGTCGAGCAGCTAGATCTGGGTCAATCTTGTTCGCATATCAGCATTCCGCTTCCGCACTTGGATATGTGCCAGCGTCCTGCTCCCGCACTCCGACAGGGCCCAAAACATGCACATGCTTAACGAGTTTGTCACAGATCCACCATGCAGCAATATTTCACGAAGTATAGCAGAACCGGAGTTCCATGAGGATTCCTGTACGCGTTTCAGGAACGCATACAACACACAGAAAGCGTCTGTCAATGACCGATACGGACTGACGATCCGGGATCTGGTTGCTGCACGGCATGCTATGGAACAGACAGAGAACTCGCGTCACGGGAACAGGATGGTAGCTCAGCTGGGCATGCCACCACTATAAGTTGAAGCCTGGGTAGAGGAGGAATGCGTATCAAGAAGGGCGCCTGCCTCGATCCCGTCACTCGGCTACAGGTGTCGTATGCCGAGCGCGACGCCGCCGTAGTTCAAGAAACCGCTTTCGATATCCAGCACGGATCGGAGACGCTGCATGACGATATGAGCAGTAGGGGCTATCAGCAAAGCTAGGAGTCGCGGAAGTGGCGAGGCTCGGCTTGCGATTGCAATGGTCTAATGCTCGAGCCTTTCCAGCCATTGGAGCCTTAGTAAATGCCGGCCGCAGTGTACCATCGGTGCTCTAACATGTGGGGAAACACATTTCCTAATTGCGTACTTCATCTTCCCAATGGCCCGACAATACTGCTCACCATGACAGCAGCCTCTCGCTCCCAGCTCCCTTGAGTCTTGTTTCTCTTCTCCCGTGTTGCTTTGTAACCACGATCAACGCCTTCGCGAATTGCATCGCGAACTCTGTCCTTGTTCGAGCGTAATGTTCTCGCACTGACGCCGCCTCTTGACATGATCTCCTGTACTCGTGAAGTCATCTGGGTAGCCATGCTCCGCCAAAAGAAAGAAGGCAGAGAGGACGTGTCAAGATGTCGCAGAAGTGGCTGGAGGAAGTTCTGGTCTGGACTTGCAGTGCTCGGCATAGGTTCAAGTAAAGGATGTGCAGGCGGTTTTGTGCTTTCCAGAAGTGATTCCAGAGCGATTATGTTCTGACATCGTGCTGAGACCTCGAGAAAAGCACGATCCAGTGTGGGGAGTGTCGCCAGCGCTCTCGCCAACGCTGCAACTGAGGACGTGATCGCGGAGTGCAGATATGACTGCAAGGCCTGTATGAGTAAACTCGGTTCGAAGGTAGAGTCCTTCTGCGTTGAACTCAACAACCACAACGTCTGCATTGCGCTTCTTGCCCTCTCTTTGGTCTCTTCACCTTGCGCATACGTCTTCTCGCCAGTGCTGCTCAGCAAAGAGCTCATACTGAACTCTCGTACCACACCTTGTGCTCTACTGATCAACCCACGTTCGCTTGGAGTGCCCAGATCCTGCCTGACACTTTGCGCCACACTGACCCTGCCTATATCGGCGGCCTCGTCGCTCACGAATATACCGCGCAATTCGAGTACCGTCATCGCAGCCGGAACCATAGCTCGATGCCCACTACCTCGTTCTTTGCTCGCAGGACTACTGACCATCTCCATTTCTTCTTCAAGTCTGCGACCTAGCTGCACAACTCTTTGCACCGCACGTCCCAGTCGTAGCGTCTTGATCATATTTTCAGCTGCCAAGCGTACTTGCTCAGCAGCTTCGTATCGTTCGTTTACCTCCCGCTCCAATCGTCTATAGGATTCAGTGAGAGTATTGACTTGCTCTTCGACACTCTCGAGAACGTGGGTGGCGGCGTCATTCTTCTCGCGTGCATGGGTGATGATGGGTAATGCATTCTGAGTTGTGAGAGTGTCGATGTGCGTGTCAACCTCCTGAACATCGAACAGGACTTTGGAGAGCGGCGTGCTGAGGTCGAGTGGGGTGTCTGCCGGGTCGTTTGTATCGAGAATGAGTTTGTTGGCGTATGATGAGGGGTTAAAGTCGGGTGAAAGGAAGGCGGCGGTGTCCAGGTAGGAAGAGGACGAGTCCGCCATGGCCGTATAGTGGGCAGATGTTGTTGTAATGTATCTCGCAATGTTGGACGATTGCAGCGAGGCGTGCTCAATGCAACATTGATGGGATATTGATTGGGCTAGCAGTCAAGGCTAGCGCGGTTTCAACTTCACCTGCTGGTCTCTCTCCTGTGCCGCCACTTCTTCTATGGCGAAATATGCAACATAGACATGATGCACAAAGCGATGGGACGGAGTGAAACTACGGAAAATACATGCCATGGGAGTGTTGGAGAACCGAAGACAATGCTTGAGATCGAGAGAGAAGCCCTCGCAGCGGCAGCAAACCTACAGTAGCCGAAAAAGATTCAGCACGACCACAAGGCTTTTGAGGATATAGATGTAGTGCATGGTTGGACGGTCTATTGTGAAGTAGGTATAGCAATATACAGAACTACTAGATGCAAAATGGGGCATCAAGTGAACTTGCACTCACTGATTCACCTCCAATCGAAAGCGATGTAACCATCGTGACTGGACTCCCTCACTTCTATGACCCGCTCCTTGGAGCCCACAAAGCAGCACTCAGTCCATGTCAGAGCGAATGGTAACTTTTGACGATGACCGACTGCAGATGGTTTCGCAGTGCAGTCTATGTATTGTCTTGGTGAGATGTGCATCAGTGGTTCAAGCTAGGCGAATGCTGACTAATGAAATATTGACACAGCTTGAGAGGATGGGCGGCTTCAACCGCAGACATCGATGGAACAGTAGAATCCCTGTGCTCGGTGCACAGGTCTTGTCTGCTGTTCTGACGGAGTGTAGTGTCTCTTCGGACTATCTCTTGGCTATGCAGGACCAAGAAGCCGGCTGCCGAGCACAGAATTGAGAGATATATGTGATGACCGAGGTTTGTGCCCCATCCAATAAGCTATTCGGGGCTTAAGTCTTCGAAACTCTCAATAGCTCAGCTGGAAGAGCGCAGGACTGTAATGGTTCGACTCAGATCATCTTGAGGCCCGCGGTGTAAGTTACACAATTGAGACCATGCCACGACCTCGCCTAATGTCCTCGCAGTCGATCCCGCGTTGGGAGATCACAACATGATGCTTCCGCATTAAATCTTTTTGCTCTTCTGATGTCTTCCAACCAACAACACTGTCGACATCTGCTGGCTGATTCTATGGCCGAAATACGTCCTTCTAATATGCTACCAATTACTGTTTCTCGGGTTAATGCATATGTTCTTCGAGATGTGACAGAAGTACGTATGAGCCATATTCTGCATTGCCATTGCTTGAGGCACTAGATGTGAAACCTCGCGGCAAGATTCAGCAGCAGCTTAGACCAAACTGACCAGTGTCTCAGTAGTTCTAATGTCTACGAGGTCTAAGAACTACGACCACGAGTGTACTCTATAAGATGAGAATCTGGCAGCTTTAGTATAGACTACCATCACGATCAACCGACCGAGCTTCAACAATCCAGCAAAGCATGTCGACAGTCCAGTCCCGAGACTGTGCAGTAGAACTAGTCGATGCTGTCATCCGCTGGGTCGAGGGCACCTCGCGATGCAAGACGCCTTGCGTTGACTATTTTCCGGCACATCGGTTCGCGCCTTGGGTGGAGAAAGCCCCACGACATCCAGCAGTCTGCAAGAAGTATCCATACATGACTTGCGGGCGTATGTAGCCGCAACATGAGTCTGAGGTACCGTTCAAGGAAGTCAGCTTGCGTATTGATGTAGATGATGGTCATTGAGAATTGGCCAGGCGCGTCTACACCGATGGGGACAACGTGTCGGAAAGTGTGATGGCAGGTTTTGCGGGTTACGTTTAGTCCTAAGCAGCACCCTACGGGCAGACTAGGAGCGCGGGCGACACAATATCCTCCAGGCCAACAGTTATACATGCGCATCAAACGCATCTCATCGTAACATTGACACCTGTATCAGCAAACATGCCACCATTCTCTAGCAGCGCGAAAGTATACCCCCCCTTTTCTACCTCCCACTCATATCTTCTGTTCAGAATCTTGAGATACCTGTCCACATCCAGCTGCATGGTCACGGTCCTGCTCTCGCCAGGAACAAGATACGTTCTGGCAAAAGCCACAAGCTGCTTCACTGGCTGCGAGATCTGACTGACACGCTGCAGAAGATAGACTTGCGGCACATGAGACCCAGCGATCCCACCAATGTTTCTAACAGTCGCGGTGAAGGCAATCGTGGAGTTGGCTCCGAAGGTGGTGCTCGAGTCGTCCGGTGTGCTCGCAGCACCAAAGTCGCTAAACGTGAAGTTCGTATAGCTCAAGCCATAACTGCAAGCAAAGAAGTCAGCGCATATCAGCAATACGAATGCATGCTTATAGAATCTCCCAGTATACGAACCCAAATGGATATGCTGGACTCGGATCCATGTCGATGTAACTTGACGAATGTGCCGTGGCCTTATAGTTGTAGAAGACTGGCATCTGCCCAACATCTCTAGGAACGGTCAATGGAACCCGGGCTCCAGGATTGAATCTGCCAAACAAGACGTCTGCGATAGCTTGTCCAGCTTGTTGGCCTCCAAATCCAGTGGTCAGTACAGCAGAACTGGCATTGTAAAGATCTGGAATAGCTAGAGGCCTACCACCTTGCAGGACCAGGATCACGGTCTTGTTCAAGGCATAAATGGCCTCAGCCAGCTCAGGTTGGTTGGGAGAAAGACCCATCGTGGCGCGGTCCCCATTCTCGCCGTCACTATTCCAGTTCGCACCAAGAGCCAGGATGATTGTATCAGCTTTTTGAGCGACTACCACTGCTTGTGCTAGAGCAGAGTCACCATTTGCAAGATCGGGAGGCGAGACAAGGTTCCAAAAGAGCAACAGTTCGGCATTCAGAGAGTTCTGGTTGGCTATCTTGTGGTACAGATTCCAGCTTTGGAACTCCAGTCGTATCTTGTGCTTGGCGCCCGGTCGGAAGGTGAACGCCGCGGATCCTGGTGGTGCAGCGGTGCTGTTCTGGACATCGAAAGCATATGAGGGTATGTTGGACAAGAGATTCCCCGATGTTGTAAGAGGCACGTTGACGTGGAGCTGATCATCAACGTAGAGATTTGCCGTCGCGTTCCATGATATGCCAACGCCGAGCCATCCTTGCGTTGGTACATCGACAGGAACGTTCAGCGTACCCTCCCAGATTGCGCTGAAGTTGTTGGTCGGTAATCCGGGAGGGGGATACAGACCCCAGTCTCCTACTGGGACCTCGACCCTGCTTACAACTGGAGTAGTGATGTTCGTGTCCGCATAGTACGTGGATTGTAGGCCCCCTGAAGTTCCATTCGGACTGGAGAGATGGTAGCCAGGTATGGGATACTGAGCGTTATAGACCCAAGTATTAGCACCCCATGCAATCGTGAGCTCGGTAGATGAGCTTGCGTTCTTCAAGATCTTTAGTATGCCTTGGCGAAGCGTCGAAGAATGCGCCACTGGGTATTGTCCGAACTGCCCAGAGTAGTCACCGTAATTCAGCATGTCGCTGAATGGTCCAATCAGAGCAATCTTCTGCGAATCTGTCGCAGCAAGTGGCAGCGTCGCATTCTTGTTCTCCAACAGAACTATACTCTTCTGTGCCGCTTCCAATGTCAAAGGGATGTGCTCCTTGGTAAGGGCCTCAGCATCAATTTCACCTGGTATGTATGGATCCGTGAACAGACCAAGATCATATTTTACTCCTAGTACGTGACGCATCTTCGCTTTCAAGGCGCTCAATGCTATTGTGTTATTCTTGACAAGGTCCAAGGTAGACTGTTATATATCAGCAGCAGCAGTCTGATGCTTGTCGCTAGCAGGCAGCTTACGTTGAGGTACGTCTCAAGCGGGTAGTCATAGTACGATATCATACCACCAGCATTGAACCATTGCGCTATGCCGTCCGAAGCATTCGCTGCTACCATGTGAACGTTAGCCAGCTCAGACATACCTGTATCATCAGCAATCACAAATCCATCATAACCCCAGTCATTCAGCGCATCGTACAGCATGGGATGGACATGAGATGGCACATCGTCCACTTCGCTGTACGCCATCATCACGCCTCGAGCACCGCCGAGCTCAACGACAGCCTTGAACGGTGTAAGTAGATTCTCAAGTACTTCCCGATTGCCATGACCCATCCACGGGGCTGCGTTCAACCCGGATTGCGGCGCTCCATGAGCCGCGAAATGCTTCATGACAGGCACTACTGCGTCTTGCTCCGACCAGGTGCTATTTTTCGACATGCCTGATGAGTAGGCTGTGCCCATATGGCTGGTAAAGATGTGATCTTCTCCCCAATCCTCTGTTGGAACCCACGTTAGCAAGCTGACAGTAGGTAGTCCAGTCGTGCTCACCTTGACATCTGCCCCACCTAGAGTCTTTACACACGTCGAGCACTGGCGCAAAGCACGCATGTATACCGATCGCTCTCGCTTCAGACCCTATGGCCCCACCCACCTTGTTCACGATGTCGACGTCCCACGAAGCCGCCATTGCAATGGCCTGCGGGAACATGCTCTGCTTGAACGATCCTACTCCGTGCAAACACTCTCCGGTGTGCAACATTGGTATCTTGAGCCTTGATTTCTCCAGATTCAGGCGTTGCAACTCGTTGACATAAGTCTTGTTCAGCGTATACCAATCGTGAATAATGCCTATGCCAGCATCCGGTGCGAACCGAAGGGCGTGATCATAGAGTTCGTTTGACGATTTCGATCCTATAGCATCGTCCGCGAAGAAGAGATATAGCTGCATGACCATCTCTGGGACTGTCATTTGCGAGACCAGGTCCTCGATGAAGGCCGTCTTATTCGATAAGCCAGCTGGAGGCTCATAGCCATATGGTCGTGAGCTCGTCGAGGCCATACTATCAAAGCAGCATATCCACGCTGTCATTGCCAAGAACAATAGTCTCGTGGTCAACATGATGAGGAGCAATACTAATGAGCGAGTCGAAAGCACATCAGGACGGTTCATATAAGGGCAACTCTACCTTATCTCTCTCTCCACGCGGCAATACGAGCGCTCGCGATGCAACGATGGGGGCACCATGCTACGGTAGCAATGATAGGCATTTGCAGTGGGGGGGGAAGAGCGGTGGGGCATTTATGTATGATCACAGCATGTGGCACTGGCATTTAGCCGGGGGATGATGTGGTGGTGTTGTTGTTCCTGCAAGCGATGAGGTGAGATGGGATGAGACCTCCGATAAGATGGAGCACAAAGCTTGACCTCGGCAAATGGGTTTGCTTTGCGTGAAGTAGACAGACTGCTAGATCAGTATCTGTGTATCTACGTCCTTTTTCCTCATCATGACTTTCACACTGCTATATCCTCATCCATACCTGTAGCAATACCGTCCCCCTGTTGTGCTCATTACATCCCGAACCACGGTTTCATCGAATGCAGGAGAGACACGCAACTTGATGCCCATGGGCCATGCAGCACGACTAATGAGACATGAGCCATGCAGCAGCGGGGATATCGGCTGCAGTAGTTCTAGTGCCTAGAACTAAGGCTGCAATCTCGTAGATATATCCTCTTAGCTTCCATAGAACCTTCGTATAAACTACATCGATATTGCATCCACTAGTAGCCTCGACAGCGCAACCCAATATTGTCCCGCCAACCATCTGCTCACGACTGCCACAAGCATCGTATTGACGTGCTGCTGTTGAAGTTGGAAGCTGTTAAGGACGATTCGTGTCTCCACACCGCCACGCGAACGTGTTCATCGTATATCGCCATCGGGTCACCCGGCACGTGCCTTTCAACCTCATCTCGAGCCGAAGAACAGCATCACGACCTGCGGAAATGTAGGACGTCAAGGATGCTCCGTGAAGTTGTCTCGAGTCAGGATTCGCCTATAAGACCATGATCAGCCAAGGAAGTGCCGGCCTATGGAAAAGCTTAATCCATCCATACACTCATTGTTATGTATGGAATATGCAGGGGAAGCTCATGTGATCATTTAGTACACTCATTGTTATGTATGGTAGAAACGAGGAGCTCATCCCATCACACTCATCACACTATGCAACATCTACAATCGTGCTACGCTTTCAATACCGGCGCTGGAATCTGCGCCACGATTTCGCGCTCAATCCGTTCCCGCCTGTGCTCCTCAGCAGCAGAATCAATATCCTTGAAGACATGATCCATCTCTTCCAAACTCTTCCCGTTCGTCTCAGGAACAAAAATGAAAGTCCAAATCAAGCTCAGCAGACAGAAGACCGCGAAGAAAACGTACGCTCCATAGCCAGTATCCTGCACCAGTGGAGGTGTAATCAATCCGATAATGAAGTTATTGAGCCAATTCGAGCAGGTCGAAAGCGCCACGCCCTTGGCTCGGAGTGATGATGGGAAAATCTCAGATGGCATAGCCCATGGGACGGGACCCCACGAAGCGCCGAACGCTAGCATGTAGAAGAGGAGCATCGCCACGCTGGCCCAGCCTTCTGAACGGTGTGCTGGCCAGTTGTTGGAGAATTTGCCGACGAGTACGGCGATGATCAAGTGTGCAATGAACATGAGCGCACTACCGGTGAGAAGTAGGGGCCTTCGTCCGAAGCGGTCCATAGTCCAAAGGGAGCTGCTCACGCCGATGAGCTGGGTGATGTTGAGGACTCCAGACATGATGAGGCGCATGTTATAGTTAAGACCCATCGTCTCGAAGAGCGTCGGGCTGTAGTAGATTAATGCGTTGATTCCGACAAATTGCTGAAAGAACATTAAGCCCACGCCGACATGGGTCCGCCGCCAGCAGCCTTGTCTGAAGCAGTCCATCCAAGATGCGATTTCGAGCTTTAATCGGTTGACCATCGTCCTCGCCTGCAGCTGTGGATGCCGCTCAGCACTGATCTCCCTATGCAAAGCAACCTCAGCCCGGATGTCGAACCACTCTAACAGAACCCTTTCATCCGTCGTAGGTAGTTGCCGCAACTTCGCCAGATTTACCAAAGCCTCCTGATCCCGTCCCTTACTTGCCAACCATCGCGGAGAGAAGGGCAAGAACAAAATCCCCACACCCAGAACCAACCCCGGCAGTATCTGCAACAAGAACGGCAACCTCCAAGCCCATTCACCTTCCATATAGTGCGTTCCATAAGTAATCCAGAATGCAATGACAATTCCACTGACAATACTCAACTCCTCGAGCACGAGCAGACTGCCCCGTATCTCCGGGGGACTGATCTCAGAGATATACAACGGCGCCACCATACTCAACATTCCTATCCCCAAACCACCAATAAACCTCGCCACAACGAGCATAGGATAGTCCATTGCCGCTGTTTGGAGCACAGATCCCACGATGAAGACGCACACAGCCATAACGATCGAGTACTTCCGGCTGTACTTGTCCGCAATCCAACCCTGATTCAGGGCGCCGATAAGTGCACCGAGCTCGATCATCGCCGTAAGAAGTCCTTTCCAGAATCCAGCACTAGAGGAGCCCTCGGCTATGCGAGTGAAGCGCTGGAGGAATTGGTGTTCGACTAGGATTACGGAGACGACGCCTTGGTCGTAGCCGAATAGCATACCACCTAAAGCGGAGAAGAGGGCGCATAAGGAGACATAATAACTTGCTCCTAGACCTCGGAAGCCAGATTGGCAGTATGGTACTCTTGGGGCGGACAGTATGTTGGTGTTTGAGGGGAACCGTCGAGCTTCGTCTTCGTGCATTGTGATCTTGGTGGTGTCGTTCGAGGTTGTTTTCTCAGCTTCGTCTAGGGTGTCCATGGTGGGTGACAATCTTCAGCACTATGCAGGGAAGAAATTCTTCTTGTTACGAACGGAACGGAGGAACGAGGTAAACTCGATCTTGGTCGGCTTCGACAGGTGTTTATGGTACCGGCAAGTGGCTCTTGCACCACAACGTTCCTTCAAACCCTGGGAAAGGAGTGAACAGCGCACGTTATGGTCACGCATTTCCCTTGGGAACGTTCTGGCATCAACGCTATATTTCTGTACTCGATCTCCAGACGCCGAATCGAGGAGTATGGGCGGCGAAAGCTCGTAGAATCCATGAAGGTGGAGATGTTCGAAGCCGAAAGGCCCGTGACATCCTTGGCAGTGGGACCTGGGGTTACTTTCTTCCTCGACTTTGTGGAGCAATAACTCGTGGGCACCAATTGCGTTCGTGATATTGTCGCTTTCCCGTCACGAGGACATGTAGAGTGACGAGGTCGTACGTCCGACTGTCCTGTTCAGCCGCCGAGATGTTGCTTGAACGGGGAGGAGAGGTCATACTTTCCTCCGTGATATATTTGCAATGGCCGGAAACAATGGCAACCGAAGCTGGGCGCTCGGTGAAGTGTTTTTCCGACACGTATTTCGCTTCTAAGCACATTCGCTCGCATTTGCACTATTAATTAATTGATTCACTTCTAGCGTAATGTGATGTCGTGGCCATTTAGCATGTTCTACGTGCTCACGAACCATGTCCCGATCGTACAGCAATTTCGTAAAGCCTGACCTTCCGTGCGGTCGATCGTGATACCATGATCATGTCGTTACCGTCACGTGGGCATCATGTTGAACGTCCCTCCGAGACCGCCCGTCTTTGGAGCAGGCGCTCGTGTCTTCGCACGTGCCGGGGCTTTTTTCTTGGCTACACCAGCACCTGATGTAGCTCGAGGCTCACTGAAGGCTCCCGAGTTCTTGCGAGATCCTCCAGTCTTTCCCCAACTACCACGACCGGCACCTGACCTCTCCTTCGCCTTGTAATGCTTTCGACCCTTTGGAGACTTCTTTGCTGGTTGAGTCTCTGGCTGGGTTCGCATGGCTGCTGATTGCGAATTAGCGAATCTGGCGTTCCAAGCTAACACCTCTGGCGGCTGAGTGAAGTGATGGCTTGTCGTCTCGCCCGGTCCGTCATCATCGTCACTCATTGCAGGCATGCTACCGAACTCTTCTTCGTCTTCTTCGTCATCGGTGACAAGATCTATCACGTTCTGATTGTGAGGGTCTACCGCTGTGTCCTCGTCGTCCTCATCAGCCACCCCTCCCATCATCTCACGGTACCTTTGGTGGATGTTATGCACCATTGGTAAGAAGTGCTTGCCATGGACTCGAAGCTTCTCTGCATCTATGCCTGGGAGCTGGGCCATCTGCTCCTCGGTGTCCGTGAAGTTGATGGCCATAAGGCGAAGAATGGTATTCGAGAATGGCACCATCTTCATGCCCTTCCTAAGCTGGATCGCCTTGGCCTTCTTCTCAGCATCAATCATGAACTCCTCAACCACTGACCTATGAATGTCGTCAAGGTTGTCCAGTACATCGTCAGTCGTGATAGGCGGGCCAATTTGCCTCTTCGCTTTGGCCGTGCGTGTCTTGCCAGCAATGCGGACAGGTTCAAATCCGTCGCTAGACTCTCGGTAATCCTCATCCTCTCGATCAGACACAACGAAATTGTCTAGTCGGTAGCCATTAGACTGCATATCGAGACCAGCTTGGCGAAGGCCCTTGTCGCTTCTAGATGCTGCTTGAATTGGTGACGAGATGTTCGTGGACATTGGCAGCTCCCGCCTCGAGGCGACTCCAGTATTGTTCCTCTTCGTATTCTTTGCAGCTGTCTTCGACGCCTTGGTAGGAGATCTTCGGGTCTGCATGGTCAGTCCTGTCTTGCCCTTCTCGAACAGTCTGCATTTAGGGCCCAGGACAACGTATTGAGTGGCAAAGCCTTTGTTGTTGGTGACATTGTCTTCGAGTAGAGCCTCCTCACTCAGAAGCCGATAGAAAAGCCGTTCCAAGTCAGTACGATCTAGATCAGCACCATAGCCATGCAGGTTCAACTGGTCGTGCCCAAGCTTTTTGATCTTGGCGTTGCTAGCGCCACGGAAGACATCGATACAATGCAAGATGGTGACCTTTTGTCGGTAGATCTGCCGAACGAGTTCGATCGCCTGCTCTGCATAGTCTGTAAAGTCCGTCTCCACGAATGCGGATTCAGACTTGCAGTTGTCGCAAGTACCTTGGCAATCTTCGCGATCGAAATGCTCGTTGAAATAATTCAATACCTGCGCGCGACGACAATCCGCGCGATTGTCACAGAATTGTGTCATCTTCTTCAGCATGTATCGTTGCCGTTCCTTTTGCTCGTGGCTTGCCTCAATTTCGGGGTTGTCGATCATTCTGCGAAGCTTGCCAACATCTTGGTAGCCATAAAACAAATAGCACGAAGACGCCTTGCCGTCTCTGCCAGCTCTGCCAGTCTCTTGATAGTATCCCTCCAGGGACTTCGGGATGCTATGGTGTATCACGAAGCGCACATTTGGCTTGTCGATGCCCATGCCAAAAGCTATAGTTGCAACGATGACGTGATGCTCGCCAGTCTGCCAGTCCTTTTGAGCGAGCGATTTCTTCTCGGCGTCCATACCAGCGTGATAGTGCTGAGCTTTGATCCCAAATTTCTCACGAAGGTATTTGGCCACATCCTCGCAGTTCTTCTTCGACAAGCAGTAGATGATGCCTGTCTGCTTCGAGTGGTTATCTTTGATCAAGGCCGCTATGGTGTTGAGATCCTGCTTGCCTTTACTTTTCATGCGTACTTCGTAATAGAGATTTGGGCGGTTGAAGCTTCGCGTGAAGACTTTTGCTCCCTCAATGCCCAGATTGTGCATCGTATCGACTTTGACGTTCTCAGTAGCGGTAGCAGTCAGTGCCATCACGGGCACTCCAGGGAACCTCCTTCGCACTTCGCCAATGGCTTTATAGTCGGGTCGAAAGTCGTGGCCCCATTGACTGACGCAATGTGCTTCATCAATCACGAGGCGAGCTAAACGTTTCCGCTGGTTGAGCCGGTCGAATGTATTGTTGATGGCCGCGCTTTTGCTAAGCATTTCTGGCGTAACGTAAAGCAATTGCACGAATTTCTCAGGATCGGGCCCCTTCAATGCGTCTAGGATGGCACTCCTCTCCTCCATATTCGTCGCACTGTTGATGATAGAAGCCTGAATGTTCAGCTTCTTCAGATGCGCGACTTGATCCTCCATCAGACTCAGGAGTGGAGAGATGACAATGGTGACTCCTCGCGTTTTGCCGCCGTGAATCAAAGCTGGCAATTGATAGCACAATGATTTGCCCCCACCTGTCGGCATCAGCACGAATGTGTCCTTGCCTTGGAGGGTGGCGTTGATAGCCTCGCATTGATTCTCGCGGAACCCTTTCAGCATGAAGCGTTCCTTCAAGGTGTCTTGCAACTCGGGAGACCATGTAAAGCAGAAATTCCTTCGTGCATACTCCTCCTCCGTTTCTGTCGTGATAGTCTTCTTCGTTCTGGATTTGACATAAGATGCAGGCTTGTATTGACTGTTTCCAGACCTCTCGGCGAATACAGGTCGACTTGGCACCGGTTGAGCATAATTGTTAATGTCATCGAGCATATCTTCATCGTCCATGCCGTAATCATCCTCATCGCGATACACAGTCGTCGGCGGCGTACCCATTCGGCTACTGAACATGGATGGGTTATTGTAGACCATGTCTTGCTCAGTGACCTCACCATAGACGTCGTCATCGAATTTGTGGTCATACTGTACTGAACTTTCAGAGCGATAGGAGTACGAACGAGGCACGTTCTGTCGAGTTGGAGAAGCTGGCTGTTGACGACGGAGTGGCGCTGGCGGTGGCATCGATGGTTGGACCTGCGTTTGTGCGATGCGACTAGAGCTTGATATTCCAGCAGCTTCTCGTATGTTTTGTGGAGCCTGTGTCGATTTCACGGCCACTCGTTGTGGCACAGATGACCCAGCATTGCTCTTCGATCCTTGTAGGAACGGTCTGATGTCGCCTTCGCAGATTGACAATAGTCTCATGCACTCCTGCGCCGCTTCGTCTAGACGAGTTTTCCCGGCATTGTTCGCATTGACAGCTGCTGTTTTATCCTGACGTGCCTTAATGACTGTTTTGAGAGCCTCTTTGAGACGGTCCTTCTCGTCCACGAGCTTGCGATATCTGGATTTCTTCTCCTGTAGCGCCTCGATGGCAGACTTGCTGGCATCAATGCGCTGCTGTTGGGTTTCTAGATCGGCAATGTCGTCAACTCCTTGGTCCAGACGGTCTGTCATCTCGTCGGCGACATTGGCGTCTCGGGTCGCCAGCTGTTGCAGAGCATGGGAGAACACTACGTTCTCGGCATCGTACAGTTCCTTCAGTAGATCAGCCAGCCTTTCTGAAACAGGAGAATATGCCTGTTGACTAGAAGTTAGAGCTGGCGTCGGCACTGGGAGGCTTGGAGCCACTTGTGGTGTAGCCTCTTTCGGACGACGTGGCGACTGCTCACCAGGAGCGTATAGTGGACCCTTCGATGGAGACGATGGTCCGATAGACTTCCTCGAAGGCAATGAACCAAGATCGGGGTATGTTATGGTTGCTTGTGAAGATTCTTGCTTGATTTGCGTAAGCTTTTTGCTCTGTGTGGGCGCAGTCTTCTTTGGTCGAGGTGACTCTGTTTGAGCTGTTTGGTGGCGATCAGTGGTAGATTTGATCTTTAATGGTGAAGCTGCTGACTTGACGGGAGATCTGGACTTGGGTCCCGCCGCCATGAAGTCCATAAGATCGTCATCTTCTTCCGAGTCAGGCAACACCATATCCTCATCATAGATCTTCGAGACTGGTGTCTCCCTTACAGCAAGCGTAGCAGGTCTAGTCTGAGCACGATGCACTGGTATTCGATCTTTGGCTGACATGGGTGGTATGGTCGAATATGGTGGCGGTGGTTCCTGAGGTGCCGCTTCTCGCTTCTCTGGACTACTGTCGTACTCGTCGATAGATCGAAATCCTTCTTGTGATGGTCGAAAGGGCAGACCATTGTGTTGCTTCCTCGCACCCGAGTCGTGCATGTCGGCCGCATATTCTTCGCTCTTCCGCTTTCGACCAGGATTGAGGGTGGGCTCCAAAGGCCTTGCAGGACTGCTCAGCCCACCGTCAAACTCATTGGTCATGTCCATGATTTCGACATTTTCTGATATCGTCTCCTTTGGCTTCAGGGACTGGAAGACGGGTTGTCGCAGCGCAGAAAAGGGCGCTTGCGTCTGTGGTGGCAATGATCGCGCGACCGACTTCGGTACTGTCTTACTTGGTGATTCCCCTGTAAAGCTCCGAGTCATACCCGCATGAGGCTTGCTGGCCGAGCTGGGCGCAGTCCTTGTCCTCGCCATTGCTATTGCTCTATCTTGCTGCACTAGTGCTGCCTGAGGCCTGGCTTCCTTCGGCTCGTCTGGGCTCGAAAGCAAGTCGGCCGGCTCTCTAGCAGGTTCTCCAGCTGATGTGTCCCTAGCAGGTTCTCCAGCAATTGCCTCTTCCACGTGTGTTGCGCCAATTGCCGTGAATGAAGCCGAAGCAGGCGGGAAATCGATCGAGTCAGGCGGAAGGGACGGCTTTTCGCGCAGCAGCCAGGCCAGATGCTCGTGCAGATTGTGAAGAGTCATTTGGAGCACGCACGGCTGGAGAGGTGAGGTCGATCATATTATTGATGGTCCGCAGCATCGGGAGAGGGTGAGGTTGTGTTTCGAGATGCAGATGTTGACTCGAACGCGTCGCGTAGAAGTGTCTCCACTTAGTTAGAACTACTTCCTTCGCAGCGCGCGATCACGTGCGATCTGGACAACAACTTCGATCTTGCCTTCACAACCACAACGACGTAACAACAACGATTGAGATATTGCAGACTCGAGACAAAGATGAGCAATGGCTGCGGCGGTGCAGCGGAACGCCCACGATGACATCTTCGCATCAGTATTTCCGAGCAAGCACTACCACACAGCACCAACACCAACAGCCACCCCAAACATTGGCACACTTGCTTCACCTGGAGCGCCTTCCGGAGGCTTCGATACACCTTCAAATACTCAAGATGAGGCTGTAAATCGCGATCGAGCATGGGCTGCTGCAACACGGTCCTTGGCGTTATCTTCAGGCGTAGCCACTCGATCAAACAGTCATGAGCCTTCATCTGATCTCAAGCATGCTCTCCATTACTTGCTGAAACGAGACCCAGCCGAACTTCACGGCTGGTACCTTGGAGAAATCAGTGGCCATTTTCAGAATCATGTGAAGCCACGATTGTCCTATTGGCAGCAGCCCATTGCGCTCAATGAAGCTACGCAGGTGTTGTCAAATACAGTGCAGATCCTGCGAGAAGCTCAGGCTCTGTATCTGAATCCTTTGCTGTCACAAAGTGAATTTTTCGATGGCAGGAATGGGCTCGTCGATTTCGTCACTACGCTCAAAGACGATCTGCACGTGCTGGTCTTGCATTGCTTGCCACCCCAAAGACTCCAAAAGACCTTGGCAAGCTACCTCTTTCAGACCATGACGGGTAGTCTCCAACAGTTCGGCAGCAACGGAAGCTGTAGGAAGGCTTCCAAATGCTCCTGCCAACTTGGATTGGACCTCGAAGCATTGCGTCAGCTGCATAATGTAGGCCTTGGAGGCACACTGGGCCAGCGAGCATTTGCTCACGCTGTACATAAGCTGCTGGAGGGTCCAGCAGTCGAACGTGACTGCTTCGCGGTGGACTGGCATGATAAGATTGCGGTCGTTCCAAAGCTTCGTGTCTGGGTCCATGACTGCCTTGTGCCGGCAGTACAGCAAGGCGTTGCTACGCTAAGTGGTGATGATTCTTCTGTCTTGCCTGTACAGCAAGTTAGCTCTGCAGCAGTCTACAGCTTTGGGAGACTTCGCGTAGCAGCACTTTTCGACTATGTTAGCATGTGGCCAGAGAGCAAGGGTGGCGTGCTCGACATTCGGGAATACCTCACATCATCAGCATCGGCAGAGAAAACACGTGTATGCGCAACGTTCTCGAATCGAATGCAACGACGTCTACTCCACGCAGGTGCGAGCACGACCGAAATCCTCAGCATGTACGTCAACATCATTGGCGTTTTCAAGTTACTAGACTCGCGTGGGGTGCTCCTAGAGAAAGTTGCAATCCCTATCCGGAACTACCTTCGTGGTCGCGATGATACCGTCACTGTCATTGCAGCGTCTTTCCTGGCAGACATTGACACCGGAAACCATGTACACGGGCATGATTCGGGAAAAGTCTGTGCAGCCATCACCACTGCTATCGGCGAATCTAGTGTTGATGCCAAGGACAATACGCTCGTAGACTGGAACGATATGGAATGGATACCAGATCCTATCGATGCAGGACCCAACTACAAAGCGACCAAGTCTGACGATATCGTGGCATATGTACTGAATCTCTTCGATGCCGATGACTTTATCAAAGCTTTGGCGGTAGTGTTCGGGGATCATCTTCTGCATACTCGGACCACTGATCTGCTCAAGGAGACAAGACTGGTTGAGCTGCTGAAGTCGCGTATTGATGCGAGCAAGTTGCAACACGCCGAAGTCATGCTGAAAGACATGCGTGACTCCGTGACTCTTAACAAGCGCATGAATCCGCATCGAGGATTAAGGCCTCTGGCCAAGCCAACTCCCAAAGAAATCCAAGCTGTGCTATCAGAAGGTGGTATCTCTGAGGAAGAATTGTGGGATCTATTCAAAGCTCGTATGCAGCCAGCTGAGCTCAAGGTAGCGCTGCAGCTCGTGGGCAGACAGCATGACACGCCACTGGGTAGACTCTGGTTCCCCAAACGCGCACGACTACCACCCGAGCCTGAACCTGAGCATGATGCGACCGCACTCGACTTCGAAGCCAAGGTGATCTCCACCCACTTCTGGCCCACATCCCATGAGATGGATTTCCGTGTACCGACACAAATCATGGAGATAATGCAGGAATATGAGAACGGGTTCTCGAATATGAGTGGGCAGCGCACGATAATATGGAGGACGGGTTTAGGCACTGCTGATATCGAGATCGTGCTTGAAGACGGGCGTACTATTGAGGAGCACGGTATCGAGGACTGGAAAGTCAGCGTCATTAACGCTTTTGCTACAGACAGGCAAGATGACTCCACGGAGCCGCCACTTTCGGATAGTCGACCGGACGAAGGCTTGTCGCTTGAAGAACTCAAGCATGGACTCAACCTTGACGAGGAATACATCAGCAGCGGCATAAGTCACTGGGTCGCCAAGCAAGTGTTGTTCGAGATATCGAAAGGAAGGTTCGCCGTTCTGGAACATTTGGGCATGGCTTCGGAACCTGGCAAAGACACTCCAGAGATAGTAATCGCAGCACCCGAGATCAATCTAGAGATGGTGAAGCTCAGGGAGAATGCCGTGGTGTATCAGAACTTCATTCAGGGCATGCTGCAGAACCAGGGCGCGAAACAGATCGATGGCTTCATGGGCATCAACAGTATGCTGAAAATGGTTTTGAGCGATTACACAGGTGGCGAGGATGGAATTCTCTGGCTGCTAGAGGAGATGGAAACGCAGGGCAAAGTCAAGAAGACTGGCGAGATGTGGGCGTTGGCATAGATGCAGCAGTGCATAATCTAAGCGTGCGACAGTGCACGAATCTGGCGCTGTGAACGATGCAGCATGGCTCTTTTGCTCACGATCTTCAATATCAGTTATCAATTTGCAACCTACAGGATCGGGAATCTCGATTGCTTATAACAACAGCCACTCTGGACACGCTCGAAGCTCTGCCAAACCCAAGATGTCACTCCATTACGACCGATTGCCACTCCCACCAACTTCAGCGGCAGAATTGGCTCCATCAAAAACTCAAAGCTTCGAGCAAAGTGCTACCACAAAGAGCAGCCTAGCGAGTACGTGGCTGATCGCGCGTACTATTCGATACGGCCGAGCTATGAAAAGTCGTGGTATCATATACGAGATATGTCCACGCCGGAATGACGACAGCAAGGACTGCCGCACCTGCATCCAATGCGGCCTGAAGCGATGCTTGGATAAGAGGTCACCGTGAATAAGACATGCTTATCACGACAATGTGGCGACGACTGGTGTGGCGATCGCAATGGAACCTATTTCACAACATTGAGTATGTCAGTACAACGAGCAGGACAACTCCAGAGCTTTCCTGTTCTTCCAACGTCAAGCCCAATTCACAACAGCCATACTGTGTACACATCATGGACGATGTCAGGAGTGTTAGCATTGCGTGCCAACGTATCAAGGATACTCTTTGCCACCGACGCCACCTTTCTCTATGCCCGGGTTACCATTTTACCACTGCAGAGGACAACTCAATTTAGGATGCACGAATCTGATGGCTACGTTAGACAGTATCTGCGAAGAGTGTTTCAGGTTACCTGGGTGATGGAGTCTAGAAGCGTTACTTCATGCACACAGGCGTACTGGAGGAGAGATGCGAAACTCGGATAGTGCAATCATACGAGGTGCAATTGTTCAAGTAGGGCATCTTTATGCCTATATATCATGCATCACCCAGCCTCTACTCCTTGCCCCTCAACCCAGGCCCTCCACTCCCGCCACTCCCCATAACCCAACCCGACTTGTGCTCCCTCGTACCTCACCACTTCACCCCTTCCCTCTCTCCACGTCTTACTCCAACTACTGCTCGATCCACTCCACCCCGCCTTCCTCATCAGACTCACAATCGTCTCCTCTTTCGTCCACCCTTGCTCTTTCGCTACATCGGGCAAGTACGTAGCACCATATCTCCTCCCGTGATGCGAGAACGAAATCCGGATGCCGTGCTTGCCAAGTTCCCAGTCGAGGGCGTCGCGGGTTGGGGAGGAGAAGTTTGTGAGGAGGGTGACGTGGGCGCTGAGGGTGGGGAGGAGGGAGGAAGGAATTGGGGGAAAGCGGGTGTCTTCAAAGGCACTGGCTACCTCGTTAGTGGTGGAAGTTTGTGGAAGGGAGACACGTACGATGTCAGTGCGTAGGAGCGTAGACCGTCTTCGAGTTCCTGTGGTTCGAAGGTTCCGATGCAGCCTCGGAGGGATTTGTGACCGCTGCGGGAGACGGTGTTCCAGGTTACGAAGAGGGGGTGTTCTTGGAGGGACAGACGGGAGGTGGAGCTCAGGCTGCTGGCGGGGGTTGCTGTGCCGGATGCAGGTCTACTGCTCTTTGAGGATGAGCCTGTGGATATGCTGCTGCTGCTGCTGCTGCTGCTGGAGGATGCTTCTCTGTCCAGCAAGCGGGATATGGCGGCTGGCTTTGCAATAGATGTTTCCTCTGCGTCTGTCATTTCTTCGTCGTGCTCTTCGTCCTCTTCAGGGTCTGCCCTGACTTCGCCAGCGCTCGCGTGATACTGCTCCCATAACTCTTCTACACGCGATAGCTTGAGAGGTTGTCGGCGCTCGAAGCTGGCCGCAAGCGTTTCGAAGCAAAAGGCACAGTGCGCTTGTGTCGCCATCGGGGTTTGATACTGATGCAGTCGCTGAAGAGTGTTATGGCAGTTGCGGGTGTTAGGCTTGGGTGATCACGAGACAGTCGCTGTTATCAGTGTAATGAGATCCGCTATAGCGGTACTTAGGTATATCGATGTTGCTTAATCATGTCTCCTTGTCCCTTGTCGGATCTCACATGTCCTCTGCACGAAGGCCCGTGGACGTCATGCGATACCGCGGATACGGCTGCAGGTTGCGTGTCGTGCATGAAATGCTAGGCCCGATGTAGATATCATGTCGTTCTTGGCGGAGGGGTGGCGGGATCGATACGACTGTCTATTCTCCTTCACGTTCTCGTTGACACGATCCTCAACAAAGTCACAGTATTGCGAACACAACTCTGCAAGATGGTCGCTCGGTTCGCCTGACGCGTGCAATGAACCTGTCTGCTTGGTCACGGCTAACGATCGATCTAATCATGGCGACGAACGAGCTCCGGAAACAAGGACAGGTAAGGAGGACAATTCGAATGACCGCAGCGTTGTGTTTGCCTATAATGAGAATATCGGAACGGTCCCTTAGAAATGCACAGCTTCTACCAAGTCTACTAAAAGCTTCGCCCGATATGGGTCGGGAGATCCAAACCCATCACCCAATACCCAAGGTGTTATCAATGCGGTGAGGCGACATTTGGTGGCATTCAGCGAGGAATGGCTTCTTGTAACGTGGGACACCGTCACGCCGAGCGCTTCCTCCTTTGTTGCCTCGTACTCCCACCGACTCTGCGTGGTGGATCTTAAGTATAGGTCCCCCGATCCATGTCAAACTTCGCCATCTTCCATAACATAAGATCGCATTCTCCCATCCCATGCTTTTCGAGCTACCAAGCGGACAGTTCTGGGAACGTGCCCGATCGAGACATGCTCAAGGGCTGCCACCGCCAAGCTCCAACAGGTCATCTTCCACATTTGGCGTCATCCGGATATGGACTACAAAATATCCATGGACGCCGATTTCGATGCGTGACGAATGTATCTCGACCTAGATTAGCAAGTACGCACTCTTGTGATCCCAGATTCGCCGAGCAGGACTGTACGACTCGTAGCTCCAAAAGATAGGCGCATGCGTACCATTCTCGAACGCGCACAATGACAAACCTGTTTGAGAACAAGACATGGTCGTCTACGCGACCAAGTTCTTGGGTTGGTCGTACGAAGGTCGTGTGCAAGGGCGAATTGGGTACAACTTTCCAGAAATGAGCTGGCAAATTGATCGATTGGTGGTTATGCTCTATCGATCGGCATCGACAACCAGCGAACTAAGCATGAGGGCAAGATATGTCGTGCTACTCGCCAGGATGCACGAATAGTCGACTCATTTCTTTATCGTGAGCGATGCCCATAGGCAGACAGTATGTCCAGCTGCCACCTACATACATAGGCTCACAATTCATGCCATCATGATCGAATCTTTCGACGTCACTGCCTGCAGGAGACCTCGGGAGATGCTCTGTACGCTTCTAGCTATGCCGTCTCCTCTACGCCCCGGCAGTAGTAGTAATCGCATCGTCGTTGAGTCTGATCTGCGAGAAGATCGTGCGGGCGAATCAAGCAGAAACGTGGTATACAAAAGGCTTCCACTACTAAACGAGACTATGCGCAAAGAAAGGTTTGCTATAACGTACTAGCATCGGCAATCTATACCACAGCAGTTTTGGAGATGATGTCAAACAGCTTTTTGTTCTTTGTCTCCCCCCGCTCAGGTGACGAACCCTCTCAGGCTAATCTAGTTTGAGTATAACGGGAAGGGTGTCCGAAGCTCTGAGTCCAAGTGAGACGTGATCGCGCTCCTGTGCAGCACCATCTCCAACTTCACTTCGCCTCCGCCAACCGGCAATCCTGCTCAAATACAGCACAACCCATACCGTCGCTGCTGACACTTTCCTCCCACCACTGTGGTCCCGATCCGTCGGACACACGGCACCTCGTGGACGACTCGCACCGTCGCGTGCTCGCCATCACCAGGTCTGTTGCGCTTGAGGAAGCATTGTCTGGTAGGTTACACAACAGCACAAACCCCGTCGTTATTGGAATACGAAGTACTGCTTCGGCGACAACGGCATGTACCGGACGATGCACAAACAGAGTGGTCGCTACGATGAGCTGCATCGCTTAGCACACCGAACAATGACGGCTTCACGAGGTTGTGGCTGGCACCAAAAAGGGTTGGTGCTCAATACTGCAGGCGGGTCCAACCCTGGACGCCGTATCCTCTCCTCGGCCGTGACTGTTCACTGATCATGAGCTCAACGTTGGCGGGTATGTCGTCCAGTACTGCCTGGCTGGTATCTTCGTCCAGTACTGGACGGCTGCTGTGGAGACAACATGCAGCTAGAAAGGGACTGTCTGGAACGTTGCAGGCGTTTTGTCAGCTGCATGATCTGCATGTCGACATCGATCTGCAACTACGACCTCTCCTCAGATCGGCTGTGACATATCTGCAGCCCGTTGTCCACAATTTGCTTTCTGCCACAGAAACGTCGAGCTCGTCTTTGACAAGTAGTGACTACTATGGGCAGATATATCGTTGCACTCATGGTGTCCGCACATTGGCTGCAAGCCATATTGGCCTCGCCGACACCACAAGCACCCAGCTATGCTACCCAGACAACATGGAATACACCCGCATACTACCCAGGCGGACCATGGATCCTCCCGGGTGCAGACACAAGAACCAAAACTTGCAACGTCCAAAGCACGGGCACCGGCGACGACGCTCCGGCCATAATCGACGCCTTCAACCAATGCAGCTCAAACGCCAAAGTAATCTTCGACAACACGACCTACCACGTCAACTCCATCATGAACATCACTGGTCTCGAAAACGTCGAAGTCGACATCCTCGGTACCCTGCTCTGGGGCACTGACATTGACTACTGGCTTTCTCACTCCCTCCCCATCGGCTTCCAGAACCAATCGTCGGCCTTTTTCTTTGGCGGAAACAATATCCACCTCCACAGCTCCAATGGCGCGGGGACTCTTAATGGCAACGGACAAGTCTGGTACGACTTCACCAATGGAGCCTCCAACTACCCACGGCGACCACATCAGATTACGTTCTCCCACTTGACAAACTCGGTAATTGAACACGTCAAATTCCTCCAAAGCCAAATGTGGACCATGACCCTCGTCAACAGCGAAAACGTCCTCCTCCAAGACATTTACGTCAACTCCACAGATTCCGCACACCGAGATCAGTACGGCCCACTGAACACCGATGGCGCGGACACAATCGCCTCGAACAACATCACCTTCGCCCGCTGGGTGGTAGACTGCGGAGACGACCACATCTCTCAAAAAGGGAACAGCAGCAACATCCTGGTCGAAGACGCTCAATTTTACCACGGCAGCGGGATCGCACTGGGATCCATTGGCCAATTCGCTGGCGAGTACAGTTTCATCGAAGGTGTCACTGCGCGGAACATCGAGATGACGGGGTCCAGACAGGGAGGATACATCAAAACCTGGACGGGGGTACAGAAGGGAGTTCCACCCAACGGCGGCGGCGGCGGGACGGGGTACGTCAAAAACGTGGTCTTTAACAATTGGACGCTGCATGATGTGCCGTTGGCCGTGGATATTACGCAATGTGTGAATTTCG
The DNA here is from genome assembly GCA_000504385.2 of Exutisphaerella laricina CBS 326.52. Classification (NCBI taxonomy): domain Eukaryota; kingdom Fungi; phylum Ascomycota; class Dothideomycetes; order Mycosphaerellales; family Mycosphaerellaceae; genus Exutisphaerella; species Exutisphaerella laricina. Next base: position 21,380 of record KZ106803.1, on the reverse strand, counting down.
AGGGCGGCACGGGGGATTGCGATACGAGTACCTTCCAGATTAGTGATTTGCATTGGAGTGACATTCGAGGGACGCAAACGGGCCCGGCGGCGGCCAGCTTGCAGTGCTCGGCGATGGCGCCGTGTACTGGCGTGCGGATTGAGAATGTGAGTATGGTTGTGCAGGGGACGTGCCAGCCTGCTACGGGGTATTTGTGCAGTAATGTTGTGGACCCCATTGGGTTTGCTTGTAACGGTACGCCGTGAGAGGCGTGATGTTGTTTATATATATATATGCTTTTCTGAAGGGACCCATCTTGGTTGTGATCCTGGACCCTCAATCAAATACGCAATGTATATTTGTACACCATTATTCTGGTTATCCTCGACGAATGCAGCAATCTCGCGTCGACGACTGCTAGGTAGGAGACAAGGAAAACACTGCCACGTGGATGCGCGGATTGGTGCGCGCAGGGACAGTGTTCTGGTGATGGTGTTAGTTGGGTTTTTTTGGCTGTTCTGGTGAACCTAGCTAATGGAAGCAGAAATGGCATCGTTGTGCTGAATCTCTTCTTTATTCTGGTCGGGCATGGTCATGAGCCATATATAATTATACCCGTATTCCTCTATTTCGTGACGTACCCCTCTCTATATCCATGCCATCGTTACCATTACAAAGGCATACTCATATCGCATACATCATCATCATGAGACCCAACAACACTCACGCCCTTCGCTCCGCGCGCATGCTCCTCCTACCTTCCCTCCTCCTCGGCCTGGGCACAGGCACCGCCCTCCTCTTACTCTCAACCCTAAGCGCTTCCTTGACACCCCCCAAAAACCCCTTATCTTCATTTCCCCACACCTGACTAGCATCCCACAGCATCACTCCCCCAAAACTGTCAAATGATTTACTGTATTCAATGATCGGCTTCAGACTCGCTAAATTCACATACCCCGTCCCAGCAGCCGTCTTTCCCCCCGGTGCCCCTAAGAACACCTTCGTAGTCTTATTTTTCGCCCACGCATCCCAAGTCTCGAAATTGAAATTTGATTGCGAAGTAGAGTTGGGGGTGAAGGATTGGAGGCCGCAGTAATTGTTGTAGAACTGAACGAAGACTGCGTCGAAGGTAACGTTGCTGGTGAGGAGGGAGCCGAGCGCGAGGTCGGGGTAAGGACACTGGGGGGCCGCCGTGAGGTAGTACTTTTTCTTCGCGGAGGTTGTGGTTGTGGTTGTTGTGTTACTTGTTTCGGCGTCCATGAGCTGGCGGAGACGGGCGGCGAATGCTTGGAAGTGGGTTGTAGTTGATTCGAGGTCGAGGTCGAACCCGTCGATTACAGCGTCCCCAAAGGGCCTAAGGGCCGTGGCCTGTCGGCGTACGTGGGTAGTGTCGTCCTTGATGGTATGGGCGGATCCTGTTACTCTTGCTACAGCTTCTGAGGCTGAGAGCGTGGATGGGGCTTTGGTCGCTGTCTGGATGATCTCATGATTTGCGGTGAGTCTTTCAGCGGACATAGCTGCAGTCGATCCCGGAGAGAAGATCGATGTTGCGGTCGTTGCATTGTATGACTCAGCGGTGATGGCGAGGTACGAATGCGTCGTGGAGGCAGAACCTGCTGTGGTTAGTAGACTGGCTAGCACGTTAGCGGTGTCATCGACTATCAAGAAAGTGGTTGAGGTGACGCCATAATCAGTTACTGAGTAGCTGATGGTTGATGCGCCTGTGTTATTTGATGCGTTTTGCTCCAGTACCAATGTCGCTGTTTTGTTTGCAACAATAATAGTCGCAGTGATGGGTCCCTGCGTTAAGGTCGTGGAATTGGTCAAGGAACTTGCATCGTCCTGGAGGTTCACTGCTGTCCTCGTTGCGTTGCTGTAAAGTGCCGTCGCGCAGGTTGTGGTTGAAGTCGTTCGATTGGTGTATGGTCCAGTCTCGTTTGCGGAGTCTCCAGTGGACCATGTTGTTGTTCCTGCTAATGCTGCGCTCGTTGTGGGAGGCTGACTAGTACATGTCCTAGTCTCGATGGACAAGGATCCGGTAGAAGAGCTCGAGTTGATGGGTCCGGCAGCAGTGCTGGTAGTGAGTGTCCCATCGGAGGAGGTCACAATCAGCGAACTGGATGTGGGTTCTACTAGAAAGCTTGTTGAACTCGTCAGTATAGTGTTAATCGTGCCAGTGGTACTCGTTACGGTATCATTGGGAGCAGTGCTTGAGACAGGTCCGAAGGTATCCCAGATCAAGTCGGCAGCTTTGACAGCGGCATCGTCGCTGGCGAAGCCGCCTTCGGTATATGTTGCGCCGCCAATGGACAGCAATATGGTCTTGTTATACTTCTGCTGGCAAGTCTTGATGTCGTTTCCAATGTTGGGACAGTCCACAAGAGCAGTTTCTGTAAATACGGAACAATTGTTCTCTTGGTTAGCAAAGTTGATAACTGGTTGCCCACCTAGAGAACCAGAGTCAGCCTTTCTGATATGCGAGAGGTGTCTGTCTCGCATAGAAACACACCTGTGCCGCTTGTAATCTGCACCATGAAAGCCATGGGAATGATGTCGACATTCGTACTAGCACAATAAGTCGCAAGCGACTGCTGTGTTAGATTGCCGGAAGCTGCGTTGAAGCTATTCTGTCCCCAGTAAAGTGCTACATTGTCTGCGGCATCGAAGGCTGCGCCAACGACGCTGTGAGCCAACAGTGCTGCAATATAGGCAGGATTCGGCTTTGGTCGGGAGGGTGGCATCGAGCTCGATGCGGTGAGTAATGAAGAGAAGGTTTCAGGAGCAGGATTGAGAGCAGAGAGCGTAGAGTGGGGTATGAGTATTGAACGAGAAGGGATCTCAAGATATGAGGCCTTGGAGGTAGTTGTGGGAACAAGAAGGGTTGTAGGATTGTGCAATTCCAGATGTGCTGGCATGGGCTAGAGAAATTTGAGTGCTTTATGCTCGAGGAGTCGTGCGGCAGTGACTATAAGCCTCTCCATCCAAGGTAGGCATGACAACCAAGTTCCGCAGTAGTACTGGCTCAGATGTCATGCAGTCCAGAAATGTCTATGTTTGCTGCGGCAACGCACCGTACTCGTGAATGTTAGCCTTGTTGTACACGTCTCAAACGTCCACTGTAGGCTCGTTGCTGTTCGGAGCCTCAGATCACATCGATCTATCAGACAAAGAGCAGGGTCATCGCCTGGCCAGCGTCGTTGAGTCGTGAACAACCACTGGGCCGATGAGAAGATACCAACGGCATGGTGAACGGCTTTGAAACACAGCCTGTCTTCGGAGAATTGGCGACGAATGCGCCATGGACCACATGGCCGTTGACGGCAATGCCGAAATTGCGGTGCATCGGGTAGGGCTCAACGGTTGTGTCTTGCTCACATCGAACGCGACAAATGGCAAACCTCAACACCTGTGCAAGTCGGGAAAGCTTGTGTCGTAGAGGTACATGCGCGATGCACGAAGATACACTGTGGCGCATGGTGTGTTCGTTCTCCTTGGGGCGTGAACGGCCTGGTTCGGCAATAGCAATGTCCTATGACCTGAACACTGGCATTCCTTTCAATCCGCAACCTTTGTCAGACATGCAAAGAAGAGCGGACCCCATCCTTCGCCGCTGGGATGATCTGGTAGTGCAATCCAGCCATACTTTGTCTTCTCTGCCCAGGAAGCCTCGATCTGGGCCTCGAGATGTTCGTCACCTTGACCGGCGTTGAATCCAACCTTGACACTCCACTTGGTACCCTTCTTGCGTTCTTTCTCGATCTGTGACAACACTTTCTCGACCACAGCGTCATTCTCGGTCGGCTCAATCGAGCAAGTCGCATACATGACCCTGCCCCCTGATTTTGCCGCTCGTATGCCATTGAGCAGAAGATCAACCTGCGCAGTTTGCAACCTCTTCGACGATCCTGCTCGCCAATTTGCCATCTCTGTTGCATCTTTGCCGGTCGCTTGTGCTTTCACCTGCGCGTGAACGATGTGGCGTTCTGATGAACATGGAGCGTCGACCAAAACTCTATCGAAGCCGGTGGTCTTAGCGTAAGCAGACCTCACGCAAAAATCGTTTGCAACCTTGGGATTTGAGCCGTCGATACGCAGCACGTTGACACCAGAAATCCTGACCAGCTTTTCCGGGAGATAAGCTCTCAGGTTCTCGACAAGTCGTCGATGTCGTGCTGCATCAGCTTCGTTGGCCGTCAAGGAGCCTTCTCGAAGTCTCAAAGTGGTCAATGACTTCTGCTTTAGCGGTGAAGGGTCAAGGTGGAAGTGCGGAAAGAGCCTTTGAGAAAGTGCAATCGACTTGCCTCCAGGTGCGGCACAGAGATCGAGAACATGGTCGCCAGGTTGAGGGTCAAGTAAACTTGCCACAAGAATGGAAGCACCATCCATGTTCCAATGCGACAACAGTCTGCTGTTGACCATGCCAGGCGGCGGGAAGGACAGCTCTGACGGACTGACATGGAAGGTGGGTTGATTGCCAGAATTCGGCTTGGTGTACCGAACATAGCAGTTTGGCGGGTAGCCTTCGTCTCCATACCGAACACCGTCTGCTTTGTACGGCAGATTGAGCTCACGCGTCTCGACGCTGGAGTCCTGTATGAGCTCCAGAGACTTGGTCAGAAACGCGTAACGGTTCAGCAGAGCAGCATATCTTGTAGGCTTCTGCAGGGCTGGCAGTAGAGACTCTTTCCACCGCTCCTCGCCCCAGATATGAGTGTAGTGGCGGTTGAACGCATCTTCTGCTGACGACGTCGTGCTCCGTTGTGTCTTGCCCATGTTGTTGGTATGGTTCAGGTTGTGGTGATACGCGTGTATTGCCTTCTTCGCCTGATAAGTACTTTGCTCATGACATAATCGCAAGGAAGAGCCACTTCAGATCATCGACGACAGCACGTAAAGAAGGCCGTCTGCTGAGTGGGTAGAAACGACGGTTGACTTCAAGTTGTCGATTGTCGAGTGGCACGAAATGTTGATGATCCTGGTTCGAAGAGTTTTCGCGCTACGATGCGAGGTCACGAGATGGCGGGAGCTAGCCTACTCCCGCCGCACCTGCCAATTAGAGTTCCAAGCTTCGCGACGAAAATCGGCAAGAGCTTTTGATGCAGACCATCGCTGCAACTGCGTCAACAAGACTGCTGCTGCTCTGCCAAGCCACACGATCGCACATGCTGGAAGACTAGCTTGAATCAGCACGTCCTTCCTAGGCGTACGAGAACATTGTCGACGCAGGACGACTGGGGCAATCGCCTTGTGCATAATTTCTCCGCAAAATGTCGTTCCGCGGTGGTGGAAGAGGAGGTTTTGGGGGTGGAGATCGAGGCGGACGGGGTGGATTCTCGAGAGGAGGCTCAGGTGGATTCCGGGGCGGGCGCGGAGGTTTTCAGCAGTCATATGGTCCGCCAGATCAAGTATATGGTATGCGACAGCAACATCAATTCAAGAAATCAGCATCTTCTGACACTGAAATACAGAAATGGGCCAATTCATGCACGCGACCGAAGGCGAACTCGTATGCGAATCGATCAATGTCAAGATACCCTATTTCAACGCTCCCATCTACCTCGAGAACAAGACTCCGATCGGCAAAGTCGATGAGATCCTTGGACCACTCAACCAAGTCTATTTCACAATCAAGCCACAGGAAGGCATCCAAGCCACGTCGTTCAAGAGCGGCGACAAGTTCTATATTGGTGGCGACAAGCTGTTACCTATCGAGAAGTTCCTGCCCAAGCCAAAGCCTCCGCCAGGGGCACCAAAGGTGAAAAAGCCAAAGGGTGCTGGAGGTGATCGTGGTCGTGGAGGCGGTCGTGGGGGCTTTTCACGCGGTGGTCGAGGAGCACCCCGTGGACGGGGAGGTTTTGGCGATAGAGGAGGACGCGGTGGATCGCGAGGTGGTGCGCGAGGCGGCTTCTCTGGCTCCGGTGGATTTTCGCGAGGAGGCGGAGCTCCACGGGGCAGAGGCGCACCAAGAGGTAGAGGATACTAGGTGTACAACGCGATATGAAGCATTGGCGAAGGCGTTAGGAGTATCACGGACATGGAAAGCGGGAGTCCTCACGGCAGCGCTTGCTGCATCTTTGCCTGGACTTGCCGGGCATCGTACGTTGCCACGGCGTGGAAGAAGATATGTATAAAATCATGCCATCCGAGAAAAAGCTCACGTTTGCAGCGAGCGGTCCCCGAGCATTTGCTTCAACAAATCTCCATCACTATAGCTAAAAATGCATAGGCAGAAGCGAGCAGAGCAGACTCGGCGGATACCATTTCCCAACACTTTGAAGAGCTTGATGGAGTTTTTGTCATGCGCCATGCTACGAGACACTCTCGGCCGGTATGATGCCTCAGCCTCTATGCTGGACATTACAGGCAGAGACATTCCCACTAGACACTTGCATAGCTAACACCCTTCTGTTTGGCAGGAGTGTTGCTGTGCCCGTGTACGACAGTTTAGAATACAGTACGACTAGAACATGTGAGCCCGTAGAGGGCTCATCCCATGCGCGTAACAATCATGCCACCTATGTACTCAGATTCTGTTGCTCGGCTCGGCGAAAAGGCATCAAAATGGGTGAAATAGTCGCTCGATCGAACAGATGGCTAGGTAGCAGAAATGAAAGACGAATCTTCACCTGGTAACGGCTGCGCTTGTTCTGGAAGTGGAGCAGGCAGTTGACCACGTTCTTACGCAGTCGTTGTGCAGCGAGCCGTGCTCTGCAGCAAGAAGAAGGTGAAAGTGGTTGTTGGTTGAGGTTGCCCCAAACTTGACCCATCTCCGTCAACTGCTGACGCAGCTGTTCCTGAACATCTCACACCACAAGAAACATCAACATCTTCTTGCCTCCACTTCACGTTCTGCCTGATCACTGTGATCTAGCTATACATATATCCACGCATAGCAGACATGGCGACAGATTCGCGCACTTGGATCGGCCTCAAAAGCATCGCCCTTGCATCCACCTTCGCCATCGCAGCTTCACAGACCACAACAGCCCTTGTCTTCGTCCCGTCTCTACTCCGACCTCTCGATGCCCTCAACTCCTCATTTTCGTCCTCGCGGCCACCTTCAAGGCCATCATCGAGCTTGAGAATCCCAACATCACAGCAGGATGAAAGCGGTCGTCTGACACCTTCCGTAACGCCCTCGGACAGCAAAGTCTTCAATTTCTCCATTGGCAGTTCTGGCGCGTACAAAGCCGTTGCCCAACAGTTCGCGCGCATGGATGCACTGAACCTGCCATTTGTCGTGCCACTGGAGCTCTTCGCCATTGGTGTGTTCAGCATATCTGCGTACAGAGCACGAAGCGTCGGCAACTTCGAATGGAAAAAATGGGCAGGAGCAGCTACGACTCTAGCGTCTGTCTTCCCGTATACAATTGGTCTCATGACGCCTCTAGTACATAAGATCAAGCGCATCGGAGGCGACGAGGAGCAGATCGAGCCTTATGAGGACGCTCCGCCGGATAGAGAGGCAGAGAAGTCGAATACTGTGCTATTCATCACGGGATGGAACACATACAACATCATCAGAGCGGGATTCATCTATGCCGCTACGTTTACTGGACTCGTAGCCTTTGCTTTGGAGTAAAAAGGACCGGCGAGGACTGACTAGCGTTCCCACGCGGACAGTATTCATCATCCGTCCTCAAGGACACGTACAGCATCATACTCGAGCACGACTTTGTGGCGGCACAAGTAATTGTTGTCCGCGGAATACTACGGCGATGGGCTCAAGCTTTTGTACGGATATGTACAACTACTGTACCAGATATGGAGAAAATGGCGCTTGTCGAAGCAGCTGGGAGGGCGCATGACTTTCGCTTCTCGAGCAACCTCACAATCACCCAGAAGGTTCTAACATACGATGATTAGCTCAGCAAGCGCCATGTATCTACTGTGCAGACATATTACGGAATTGTAAGAATACTAGCACAGGCGCTCTGACCTGATGCTGGCAAGACGAGCCGTGTGGAGCCGCATTCTGGAACGCATCAAAACACGTCTTCGTGAACTTCTTCGATGCGGCTTAGTGAAAGCTGTCGATCGCATCGAGCTGGATCTGTGCAGTGATTGAGCCGGCCGACTTTTCTCAATGGTGTCATCTGTACTTTCGCTCCCACGGCACGCCGTGGCACGGCTTGAAGTCCTCGGGGCTGGGCTACAGGGTCAGCAAATATTTCGTGGCGGCACAGGTATCCAAGGACGCTTCGTACTTCAGCCGCGCCTTTGGAGCAGATCTCGGGCCGGAAAGTGCCGAGAACATTCACAATGGGCAAGAATCATCACCATCAAGACAGTGTGTAAAGATGCAAACCTCGCCAAGTGTCATCCTCAGCATCAACAACCACTCTTTACTCTCCCAAAAGAGCTGTGTCTCCTCAAATGGGAGTACGCTGTATCGCCTAGGGCAGTTCACGGCCCCTTTCCACGGACAATCAGGAAGGCCGCAGTTTCCTTCACGACGATTGTGGCAATCGAATGAACAATGCAGACTCGGTCGCATTGCCTCTCACTTGTCAAACCTACGTGGCTGGAAGCTGGATGCTGACGACACGCTCGGCAACTATGTAGCCACCCTTTTTTGGTAAAGCTTGTTGAGAATTTGATGACTAGGCGCACTCTGCAAGAGTAATGTCGCGAGGCAACATCCGCAAGCTCATCGACCGAGCATGGCATGTTCCCTTCATTGTGTGGGTGAGCCTAGTGTGTGCAGAGAGCGAAAGTCGACGTCCAGGTGCTCAGATAGCGCGTGTTGTGAGTCACGATATTCGCGTGATACCTGCGGGTGTACAGACCTTGCAAGTGAATGTTCTACGTTGGCCCCACAAGATACTTATTGCAGGATGTGGAGATCGTTGCGTTGTGCCTCTGGATTGAAGGCGTTGCTTAAACACTTTGCGTTCTGTGATGCCACACAGGAAGAAACAAAAGACTTGTCATCATATGCGTGCTGAGACGTAAGTATCTGCTTGAAGCTCGTCATCAAGTCAAAATGCCACCAGTTCACAGCTGACAAAAGAAAGCATCAAACCTCGCGACAAGCGCACACCTCGAATGGTATGACCACGATCTCCATAGGCGAGAAGAATTGGCACTCTTTGGACTTTATTCGAGTTTCCAATTTTCCTGCTATGTCAACAATGCCAGCCATAGATCTCTCGACGCCGTCAGTCATGAACTCCCGAGGCTGGGCATCGAGGTCATTTCTCCAGGCATGGTCCCACTACATATGGCAGTCGCCTGGCGTGAGAGTGATCTGTATGGCGACATTTACCTCCTGACGTCAGCACTTATGGTCGACCACCGAAACGATGGCGAGTATGTAGCAACCACCCAGCACCTCGACCGTCCCGTAAATTATCTTTCGAGCAGGGATGATCAATCGGCACCAGCACATCGCTATCCTACTCCCCTCAGCACCGGCTCACCGCAGTCGACCAAGTACCGAGTTATCCACTTACGCCTTTCGACTTCTCGTGGAAACCCACGGAGAGGGGAAGGTTGATGTATCGCGTGTAATACTGAGCAGATCTCATTGGCCTTGAGGAGGTGCTCCACCTGATCACGCGAACAAGGAAGGGAGGTGAAAGATAAATAGCAAGAGGAGTTCTTGGACAGAGGCAAGACGCGAGGGCGAAAGCTTTTCTTCCGTGGATATCATTAGCGTCAAGTATGGTACATGAAGTGGCATGGCCTTTCTCAGCTCGTTGCAGCTGCAAAGCCGACTTTCCTGCTGAGGTGGAGTGGTGGTACAGACGTAAGGTTGTCGAGCATACGATCCATACCGTCAAGATCGAGGTTACCGGCATCGAGAATTTCCTGATCTTGGACAGCAGGTCGTTCGGCAGCCTGGAAGAGTTGTCGCGAAGGTTTAGGGGGTTGCAGTGACTGCAGTACGATGGCTTGATACTCGGCCGAAATGAGCAGATCGCGTTGTGTGTTCATCTGCCCTATACCGGCGCTCGACGACTTCGTAGCGAAATGCGAGATCGACGTAATATTCTCGTTGGTAGTGTCGATGTCTGAAAGGTGTGCTAGACCGGGCGAGTAGAGCGAGCCGAAACTGCCGCCGCTTGTAGTGCTTCGTTGCCAGAACTGTTGTATGCTGGCGATGGAGTAGACGTCACTGTTGTACCACATCACTACACTTTCGTCGCTTTGTCCTGTGCGGGAGGCGATAGGTGCGACGGAGACTCCGCCTCTAGCTGCGAGTCCAGGAACTCTCGGTGCGCCAGTGAAGAGTTGCTCGGCTTTGGCTTTACGTGTGTTCGGAGTCATCGGCGCAAGCTTGAGGCCTCTCTTGGGTTTGCCAGATTCTGCAGTCTCATGCGATATTGAGGCACCCAGATGGCCTTCGACAGCGAAGTCTTCAACACTGCGGCCCGGCTTGTTCCAGTCAGACACAGCCCATATTCCCCAGTGGCCATCCTCGAGTAGTGCGAGTATGCATTTCCCAGCTAATATCCACTTCGCATCCAAGATCTTCTTGCGGTGCGCTAGAGCTTGGCTGAAGTCTGGTTGGTCTTTGATAGTTCGGAAAGGTGCATGATATGCCATCACCCACTTGCCCGGCTCGCCTGTAGTCGTCGAAGGCTCGATTGTTGAGTCGCTGGAACCAGGTCTACGCTGTGTTGTGTTCACAGCGTATGGATCGTAAACACGCACCACCCCACTGGCTTCGGCTAGCATTACCTCAGCTGAACGCGTGGAAGGATTAAGAGAGATTCGAGAGAGGGGGGAAGAAAGTGGTGTTCTCCTCAACAGCGTAATTTCCTCGCTGAGAACAGCTTCTGCTACGACAGGTATTGTCCAGATATTGAGCGTTCGGGAAGCGCTAGCCACGAGCAAGTGTCCTTCAATGCTCTCTTCGAGACGCTTCGGTGCAGGAAAGGGGTAGTTGTCAATGGGCAGAAACTTGATGGCCACGTCCAGAGGAATGCGCCCAGCGGAAGCCAATTCTACCAGCGATGCGCCAATTTCCGCCCTGATGCTATCTTTGTCCTTTTCGTTGAGAGGCGGTAGTAGCGGAACTCGCACCAACATAGTTCTACCATCCGCCGCCGCCAAGGCGACAATGGCTTGTCTTTGCAGTATATTTGGCGTGATGGCAGAATTCGAGAGGGCGGGAACGGCGACACTGACAATAGATGTGCCAATATCTATGTCCAGCTCTTGCACTATGCTCGGGTATGGACAGTCGGGATCCAGTTCCTCCTCTTCATCTTCGAAGTCCTCTGGTGTCGTTTGGGGTCCATCGTCTACGTCAAGGACTATCGTCTCGGGCTGGCCGTGGCCGTTGGTGTAGCTCGGGGTCGATTTGCGTCTCGGCCGCCGTCCGCCTCTCCACAGTAATCGGAAGCCGTGTTGGTGGCCATAGATGACCAGGCTCGAGCCGTTCGTTGCTGTAAGAGGATAGATCTGAGCGGAATATGTGCGGTGGTCGAGTTGGTAGCTAAGAAATTTGTCAGCGCAGACAGGACAAGTCATCTGTGGTCCATAATACCTAATCTGCAGCTTGCGGTCGCGCTTCTTGACACTCGGACGGCGAATATCAAGCATTGTGGGCTGTCGTTGTACAGGGATTGGTTGTTGATGTTGTCGTCACACTCGAGCAAGCGTAGCTTCCACCCAGACGCGTTCTTTTCGCGTTCCTGCCCGCGTCCTCACTTCTTCGACAACATCCCAGCTACAACTTACTCTCGAAATCAACTCAAACAGCACTCGAGAAAATGCTGGACGGCGCATCCAAACCGACAGTGATACATGGCGGAAGTGACGTCTCTCGGTGTCCACACGCCAGCAGCATTATCATATCTGGTCGATGAAGGACTATTACCACCAAATCCCACCAGGAACCGGTACCAATGGGAGACTTATGTCACCCAACACGAAGGCGAACACATCGAGGAGGAGCTCTTGACGACTTCGCGCGCGGTCGTGTGGTCGCAAGGAAGATTCATTCGTAATGTCTACAGATTCGATCTGGAGGGCGAGGAAGTGCTCCAAGCCGTCCTGACCAGATTCCCGGCGAGATCTGGACAACGAAGAGATGACCACACGAATCGCAACACGACGTTGAACGACAATCCAAGGGATCCTATATCTCCAAGTCGCCACGTCAGTGGCAACCAAGCTCACACTGACCAGTCAAGTGTTAGAGCGTTAGTTGTGTTGCTCAAGACCAAAGCCCACGTGTACTGCTTAGGAGGATCTCATCATATCGTGGATCTGCCATTCGAGATCGAGCGAGCGTTCCCTGCTCCTCGTGGCGTTGTCCTACAGAAGAAGCGCTCGTCTCCGGCTTCGCCTTCCTCAACTCCGCATGTACCACGAGCACCACCGAATTCTTTCTTCTCGTCTCAAGGTCATTCTCAACCGTCTTTCAGACACTCGCTTTCGCCGACCCTGGTCAAGAGCTTCGCCAAAACCAGCTTTGCACAGTCCAAGTCGTATCAGCCATCGCCACTTAGCGGACTAAGAGAGCTCGATGCATTATTCCAGGAAGTCGTCACGCCATCAGCAAAAGCCGCCGAGGAAGACATCACGAACATATACTCCTTGACTGATCCTTTGTCGGACCTAGGCGTGGTTACCTTCTCTTTGCAGCATCATAAGCCGCGAATATCTGCCAAGCAACTGGGTGGTCTAAGTGTCGAGTTCGAGGGTCTGGATCCTGCTGAGCGAGTGATCTATGTATCGCCGCATGATGAGCTGTACGCGGATCGTGGTGACGGCAAAGGCCAGCTAATACTGATTGTCACGTTCAATCCTGATATCAGTACCGTGACTCTATGGCACGCGTGGTACATCGAAGAGAAGTCCCTGAAAGCGCTGATGAAGGTGCGAGCAGATCAGAAAGCCGCTAAGGCTAGGCGCCGAAGCTCCTTTCTGAATGTGAGCATGGGCACAGGCGCCACCACGCCGGCCATTCGTCGTCGGGATGGAACGAGGGAGAGCTTCGCAGGCGCAGGCGCCCTACCTGGAGACGTGCATGGTGTAACTCTGGCACGAAAGACCACGCGGCAGGAGGAGGAACAAGTCATGGCATCGCAAATGGATCCAGACTATCGACCAGTTGGCACACAGCAACCTGTGCGGGAGTCGCGAAGAGTCAGCTCTATGAACGCTGATGTCCGAGCCAGTCAGACCACTGTCAATGCCAGCTTTACAGGAGCTGCAGGACGTCGTGCTACCTCTTTCGGAGGCTCCAGGTCTAGGAGATCATTGAGTCATAGAATAAGCCGAAATTCGACGCCCGGTAGTGTCTATGACCACAGTCAAGCAGGAGACGACGAAACAATGGACCTTGACGACACATTCGAGTTCGATAACGACGAGAACACGGAGGAGATCCTGCGCCACATTCGTAACACATTCGAAGCAGCTGGACTCGAGAACGTCTTCGGTAGTGTTGACGAGGGCTTCAAGCGTGACTTGCTGGTTAGAAAGCTTCACTCTTTTCCACTCAGTCTATCGACGTCGTCACAAGCTTCACGATCCACGTCTACCGATATTCTGAAGGTGGCTACGTTAGCACAGCGCCAAGATCACGATGCGAACACTAATGTCAGCGTTTTTGTGCACGATCGCAACCATGGCGAGCTCCAACATATGATCCTGCGAGTCAAACACCGGGCGCTCTGGCCAAAGTCTACGGAGGCGATAGTGATGGCAATACCAGTCCTGATAATTGATAGGCAGCTCGAACGTTGCCAGGACCTCGTCAAGCTACACGACCTTGGCGTGTCCGCCATCCTGCTTGGTGGCCGCGGCGTTGTTCTCTCTGAAGGAGATAGTGCCTATTGTCCAATCCCAACAGCTGCTCCATATAGAGCGTACAGTCCGCTGGACGCGGCTGACCCGCATGCCTCGGGCGACGATGAGATTGGTAAAAATCGCACCCTGGACAAACCACAAGGTCCGGTCGCCCTTGGCCACGCAGGTTCACACGGCAGTTACGACGAGATAGCTCAGGACGGTGTGCATCACCGTCGCAGGCTGCATTTCAGACCCGCCAATGCTGTGGTAAGGGATGTTCTCCGTCTGTGTTCAAGACTTCTGCCGAGAGGCGCAGCTGGATCACTGCCCAGAATCTGGTGCCATGCATACTCGCGCATTCAAAGGTATCCTGACATGCTCCAAAATACGGCAAGCTCGCCAGAATTTGTGGCTCTTGTTGCAGCAATTTTCACCATGGTTATAGACGTGCTAGATGCCAAAGCGCGGGCAGCACTGAAGATCTCCAGGCTGACTGTTGGCAAAGATGTAACTCACGCTGTTTCTGGTCCCAGACCCCGCAGACTCGCACACGAGAAGCAGATCATGTCGAGCTCGGCGTGGTCATGGGTACCGGTCGTCAAGCCATCACCGAGTCGGCGCTCTACTAGTAACCTCGATATGCGTAAAGATCAGCTTCTGGTTGTATCTGCAACCTTAGCTACAGACTTGACCTCACTCTACGAATCTGAGGGGTGCAAAGATCAGAACACTTCAGCGAATGCTGCAATTATTGCCGTTAAGCTGATGCTTGCCCTTCACGTCTTTCGAGAAGAGCAGAAACTGTCGGCTTTGCAGTCCTTGCATCCTCAAAACAACCTTTCGCCGCTTATTGCTCAGCTAGGCATGTGGCTTGATGTTGCCGCCTGGGCTCCTGTTCAGTCTCGATATCATGATCTGGAAGGGGCGAGCGAGGGGCACTGGGCATATGTATGTTCGAAGATGTCATCCTTCATGTCAATATCACCCTTCGAGCAACCAGTAGGTGTGTACGAGTGGTTTGAGAGCGCCCTGCAAGGTAATAACGGCAGCCGCCTCGCCTCGTTGATAGAAGTGGGTGACATCGGCGGTCAGTCGATGAAACGTGTCATCACGGCTGAAGTACAGCAATCGATCACGCCTCGGATTGCGGCATTGTCTGCGTTGCTGGCAGCTACCAACAGGCTCTCGAAACCACCCGCGCGGATTGTCGAGGCGATGGCTGCATGCGGAATGACATCCGACGTGCTCGAGGCGTTGCCGCAAGCAATAGCGGCGCCATTAAAAGAAGCTATCGTTCGATGCGAGAAGCAGCCACCTACCACATGGGGCGCCGACCTATTAGAGCTTGTCGGACGAGCCGATCTTGCGCTCGAAAACAGGCCAACGGCTACCGGAGCCTCAAAGTCACCTTTGAATCTGGTCGCAACCTCGCGCGACGTCTTCACTGCCTGCAATGCATTGGAACATTCGTCAGTACAAGGGAAGACCAAAGAAGCTGGACGTCATGCCATCTCTCAGCTGATCTTCCACGAAGATCGGCGACTGGTTGATGCCACCAGCCTCATGCATTTCAACAGTGTACAAGTTGCACAGTGCGCAAAGCAACCGGAGTGGGACGAAAACGTGCACTTCGAGATCCAACGGAAAGTGATGCAGTTTGTTACCGTCCGAATGATCGCTCTACCAGCTGGCGATGGCATGGTCCACTACGACAGCCAAACGCCACTACTCACCGAGAAATACCACTTACCTGGCTTCAACTCAGCTTGTTTAATGCAGCCTATGGGTCATACTTTAACCATCGATCGCAGCGGCTTAACCGAGGAGAAGGTCAACTGGGCATATTTCCACGCTGGTGCGTCGATGGGTTTGCGCATTGCCAAGAACGGAGACGGCATAGACACCTCTTGGATCGCGTTCAACAAGCCTAATGACTTGACTAATCGACATGCTGGACTCCTTCTTGCACTTGGTCTTAGTGGGCACTTACGCCATCTCGCGAAGTGGTTGTCGTTCAAGTATCTCACCCCAAAGCACACCATGACGTCGATAGGCTTACTGCTGGGTCTTTCTGCATCGTACCTTGGCACCATGGACGCTCTCATAACTCGTATGTTGTCGGTACACATCACAAGGATGTTGCCACCAGGGGCCGCAGAACTCAATGTCGCTCCTGCTACCCAGACGGCTGGCCTCATGGGCATTGGCTTGCTATACTACAACACCCAGCATCGGCGCATGAGTGAGATCATGCTCTCGGAGATTGAAAGCATGGAGATCGAGGATCCTGACAGTGGTCCTGATCCACTTCGCGATGAATCGTATCGTCTTGCGGCCGGCTTCGCGCTTGGGTTCATCAATCTGGCGAAAGGCAACACTCTCCGTGGTCTTCATGGCATGCAGTTGCCAGAGCGACTACTGGCAACGGCTGTCGGACCACGCCCAGTGCATACGGTTCACGTCTTCGACAGGGCAACAGCTGGGGCTGTGATAGCTACAGCGTTAGTCTACATGAAAACCGGCGACAGGTCCGTGGCGAACAAGGTCGACATACCAGATACAGAGCCACAATTTGCCCATGTCCGGCCGGATATCCTCATGCTCCGTGCTATGGCACGACACATCATTCTATGGGACAACATCGAAGCTAAAGGTCAAGGCGAAGATGGACACGCCATGTGGATTGAGGAAAACATGCCGCCATGCTACAAAAACAGAATCCTGCAAACAGCCCGCGAGTTTGCAGTGACGCACACGATCAGTACTACCCATATTCCAGTGTTCCACATATACACTGGTCTTGCTTTTGCGCTGGGTCTGCGATATGCCGGCACAGGACACACCAAAGCCCGTGACGAAATACTCAGCATACTCCGCATCTTCTTCACTTTCGATGTCGCCGATGGCTACTACTTCGACGCCAAGCTCGGTCGGTCTGCCCTTAAAAGGTGCATCGATGTCCTGGCTCTATCTGCTGCCACCGTGATGGCCGGATCTGGTGATCTGGAAGTCTTCCGTTGGCTGAGAAGAATGCACGGTCGTACTGATGCGGTAACAACGTATGGTTCGCATCTTGCTGCCCATCTGGCCATCGGCGTATTGTTCCTTGGAGGTGGAACCTTCACATTCGGTACAAGCAATCTGGCAGTCGCTTCTCTCGTCGTGGCGTTCTATCCATTGTTCCCGATTGACGTGCAAGATAATCGCGTACATTTGCAAGCATTCCGGCACTTCTGGGTGTTCGCCGCTGAGGCACGGTGTATTGTCGTTGAAGACATCGACACGCAAAAACCGGTCCACATGCCCATCGTGGCCACATTGAAGGATGGCACTGTACTGAATATGCAGGCGCCTTGCCTTTTGCCTGAGCTTGACACCATCGCTAGTGTGCAGACAGATAATTCGGCGTACTGGCAGGTCACGCTGGACTTCGACGGCAACGCAGAGCATCTCGCGCGCTTCCGCAAAGACCAGCGAGTCCTCGTTCGACGTTGCGCAGCTGCAGAGGCTCACGGGTCAGTCTTCACTGCCACTCTGGCAGCGTTGGGCGACGGCGCATCGACGTCAGTAAAGAGTCAGCATATTTGGGATGTCCTTGCCAAGCTTCCGGCGTTCAAAGAGCTCGATCGAGCAGACTTTGAGCTATTGCTACCGGCAGACATACACAGCTCCGTGTATAGTGACGAGAGAGGGACTGTGGTGGACGACAGACTTGTCCTCACACAGGCGGCTACGAGTAATGATCGGGAGGCGCTGTGGAGTTTGAGGATATTGTTCGGGTGGGCAGAAAAGCAGAAGAGGGACGGAGACGGCAAGATGAAGTGGATTGGCGAAGAAGTGGTGGATGCATTGAAGGCGATTGTGGAGGCGAGGAGTAGGAATGTTGCTCCTGCTTAGACGCCGGACGTCACCGGTGCGGAGAGATGGAGGAAGTGCACCTACAGGCGGTAGTCTATCGCTCGCTCATGCAACTTTTGAGCTCACCCACTTCCAACGTCTCGGCCTCGGCTCCCGTGCCGGAGATGCTTCAGTCAGCATCTGCCGTCTCAACGTCTTCATCTTATCACTAAACCTTTCCTTGAGGTAGCATAGTCTCTCTGTCTTGTATTGTTGGAAGAAACTTCGTTGGTCTTACGAAGATGCATGAAGTGCGATGATGTTGGGGGATATCACTACTTACAAGGCAGAGTTAACTTAGTTGTAAAAAGTGGGAATACTGGGATTTCGGGGGGGAAGGATGAGCCGGTTGGAAGAAGCGACGTGGCAATGCAGAGGCGGACGAGGAAGAGGTGTGGGGAATCAAAGGCTGCATGACACACACACACACACACACTATACACACTTACACTGAGAATCATCCCTAGCTGCCTAGGTAGCTATGTAAAGAAGAAGATCGAACTTTCAGCAGGAACATGTCGGCTTCCGAGTCCGGCCGGCCCGAGAACTCCCAAACACTTTTTTTCACTTTGACCTCATCGTTCCTGCCCGCATCGCATCGCATCGCATCGCATCACCACTCCGCGGACTGCACATCGCATCGGCCGCAGAAGAACCGCGCACAGTCGCCGCACTCGTTCAGCAGCATTCATCATCAACATTTAGTTGACAATCCATAATCTTCACGGATGCTGACGGACGCACGACCAGGATTCGATCGAGCGTAGCCCTCGCTTGTGGCGCCTTCCCGCTGCACCTAGCCGCTGTCCCGCGCCATCCCTGCTCGCAGGCAGCTGCTCTATGGCATCACATCATCATATGAGCAGGAATCGAAGTTGGCGCTCGTCTCTTCCACGCGCCGCCGACACAGCAGCGCCGGCCATGATGGCACTGCAGGTGGTGCTGCCCGTCGATAGTGTCGCTTGCTTGGCACCCTCTCCGGGCAGTACATCATATGCGAAGGCGCGCTCTGCTGCCGACTCTTTTCTGCACCCTCTTTCCCCCAAGGCACCGTCAGCTTTTGTTCTGGTTCGAACCAACCAACCAACCAACCTACCTACGTACCAATCTACCAACCTACCAACCTACCTACCTTTCGCCTGAGCTCTCTCCTCAATGCGCTCGCAGAGCGTCGCATTCCTCACATCTGGCGCGCTCCTCCTCGGAGTGCTGCCACTCATAGCAGCTCATGGCGGTGCACACAGCGGCATGGATATGGCGGTGGCGGCCGCAGCGCCACAGAACTACTCAAGCCATCAGTTGACCCCTGCCGAGATGGCACATTTGCTGCCAAGCTACTTTCGACATCCAGAGCACTTTGGCTGGCATTTGGCGCATACCGTCCTTATGCTCGTGGCCTGGTTCCTTGCGATGCCGCTGGCGATCATGCTGAGCATTGCACGTTCGCGGTATCATCTTCCAGCACAAATGCTCTTCCATACCTTGAATGGTCTTGGCTTGTTCACTGGGTTTGTGTACAACCACTCCACGCCGGACCTGTATACGCACAATTCGCACCATTCGCTGGGTTGGGTCGTCGCTGCTTTCACCATTGCCTGGACTCTCATGTCGTTCTTCATCGCGTACGGCGACTACAGGAGCAAGAGGAGGGCTTCGCTGGCACAGAGCCAATCCTTGACCGCGGAGCGCTTGGCACAGTACAGTCCTTACGAGGACCGCTTTTCGCCACGAGAGTCGCATGACTCCGGTATGGGCGATGAGCGCAACTCAGCGTCACTACTCGGATCCCGCCAGAACTCGCAAGACGATGTGTACCACAAGCCAGAGGACTTCGATCATATGGACCTCGAACATGAGGACGACCACGAGCCGGATGATGCCGAGAAAGCAGGCTTCCTCGGCAACAATCGCATAGACCGCTTCATCTCAAAGAGCGTGCGTCGCTTCTCGACCCAGCGAGCTTCCAAGGCTGTGCGCTTTTTCCAGATCTTCACGGAGAAGATCCTCCTCCTTCTCGGCTTCGCAGCGATCTTGTCTGGCTTCATCGTCTCTGGCGGTCTTTTTCGCGACAGGCAGATCTTCTCGGGTCTTGCACACTACATCAAAGGTGGCATCTTCTTCTGGTATGGTCTACTCACCCTTGGTCGATGGATGGGCGCCTTCTCCGAATTCGGCTGGGCATGGAACGTGCCACCACAGCGTCCTTTGGTTTCGAAGTGGAAAGCGATGGTCCCGTCTGCCGAGTTCACGGAGTCCTTCGTCATCTGGCTCTATGGTGCAAGCAATGTCTTCCTCGAGCACCTAAACAACTGGGGCCATGCTTGGACACCATCCGACCTTGAGCACCTGAGCATCACAATCCTCTTCTTCGGTGGCGGTTTGCTAGGCATGATGCTGGAGTCGAGTTGGCTCAGTGAGCTGTTGAACACCACCACGATGGTCCAGAAGAGCAAGGATGAAGAGCACGCAGGCATGTCTCGCTTCCCGAGTGCGAAGGCAGACGCGCTGGAGCAGCGCTGGGAAGAGCCCATGACGTACAAATTGCCCCTGAACCCGATGCCGGCGTTGACAATCATGCTGCTGGGCATGATGATGGGAGCGCACCACCAGAGCAGCATGGTCTCGACTATGATGCATGCCCAATGGGGAGGTCTGTTCACTGCTTTCGCTCTTGCCCGCGCAGCGACCTACATTACCTTGTACATCAAGCCACCGACTTCCCACTTCCCGTCGCGACCGCCGAGCGAGATCGTGGCGGCATTCTGCCTAACATCGGGTGGTTTGATGTTTATGAATAGCTCCGCCGACACAGTCTGGGCAATCGAAGCGAACGGCCTGGACGCCATGACGATCTTCACCGTAACGATGGGTTTCACCGGCGTCAGCATGGCTTGGGAGATTGTCGTTTTTGCCATCAAGGGATGGGCAGTCCGAAAAGAAAGAGCCGCTGCTGGGAAACCATTAGCATAGACCATCGAGGACACAATGATTTAAACAACAGCAGCATAATTGCGCAGCTTGTCAGCGGCTGCAGCATACGATGACCACGAGACCATCCGGCCTGAATAGATTGAGCAGTACTACCTTTCGGGTAGCAGAGATGCTTTCGCTTGCATTATGGACAATATTGCGCTTCGTTTGACCGCTCCCGATCGAATGAATAGACGGGAGCGATATGATACCCATTTGCTGATGGCATTTTTGTTCTTTCTTTCTTTTTTTCTTTCTTTCTTTCTGTTCGCTTGCTTGTTGGCGCAGCAGATAGATAGGCGGTAATGACGCGGAATACTAATGTGTTTTCTCTCTCTCCTCACCGTGATCCCTCCATCGTCCGTTGCCATTGCTTCATTCGATATAATAAGGTGCAAAAAAAGAGGTTGTTATGACGATAAGGTAAAAAGAAGATGTTGCCCTGATAATGAAACGTCGGGAGAGGCGCAGCCGAGTTGGCACAAGGGGTTGTGTGTTCCCTATTTCGAAGGGGGGGTTTCGGTACCACTACGGACGACGGGCCTCCTTACCTAGAATACCTTACGCGTAATAAGGTACGTACGAGATTTGGGGAGCAGCGATGACGACGATTGTACGAATTTCGAAACGCCGCCCATCATCTCAGTATTAGTATCGATATATATATACGTTATTATTAAGATCGCCCCTGCCTCCTAATATACATAGATAGATAGATATAGGTAGCTATAGCTATTGCTAACCTTTTTGGCGGGAGGGGGAGGATGGAGAGAGTTTTTTTT
>KZ106802.1:78732-146583 GCA_000504385.2 Exutisphaerella laricina CBS 326.52 | reverse complement strand
CGCTGCCACCGACGGGTTTTTTGAGCTCAGGTCGTGCGGCCGCTTGCGACAGCATAGCCTTCTGAGCAGCAAGAGCGACTGGCTAGAGTTACCGGAACCGGCACGTCCCTTCGACTTGCCTTACCTCATCAGCCGGACATCCATGTCACAACGCCCTCTTTGCTCGCCGCCTCACATCGTCAGAAGCTCGTGTCATAACCTTTGGCGCAAACACAAGCTGTGACTCCCGGTTTATTCGCCTGCCTCGTACGCTACCCCAAGCCTCCGCCATTTCCCACGTTTGTAACAGAGTCATCTTCTGTGGATCTGGTTTGCTTCGTCTGGTTGCCTCGAGCCTCGAGACCTTATGACCACACCCCGATGACCACCACCCGCAAGAGGAAGCTAGGCATTAGTAACGACACACCCACCGAAAAGAACGAGCCACAGCGTAAGGCCAGCAAGAAAATCCACCAGAAGGAAGTGGACGCCGCACTTCCGGCTACTCCACAGACACTTGCATCAGATAAACCCATGGACTCCGACGATGACTTTGGCAGTGTCGGTTCTTCCCAGGACATCGAGCTGAACGACGCCGACAGCAGTGTCGACTTTGGCGCCGATGGTGAGTGCTGGGCCTCGGGCACAAGCAGCCATCTTGAGACATGTTTCACTGACGATATGACATCAGACTCTGATATAGAGATAGAGGAGGACATCCAGGACGACGATGATGCCGCGTTCGACACGAAAGGCGCCGACCTGAAACCCACGAAGAAGGCGTTCGAGACCGACCACGAAGTGTACAGTCCTCAAGATATTCAAGCACAGCAAGATCGACAAATAGAAGAAGTCTCCAACCTCCTAGAACAACCACACGAAGCTACAGCGATCCTGTTACGGTATGGAAAATGGAACAAAGAGCGCCTTATCGAGCAGTACATGGACAACCAGGAGCAGGTGTTGGACAAAGCCGGCTTAGGACAGGACATCCAGACACATCCGCCCCGAATCGAGACGATAGAAGGCTTCGCGTGCGACATTTGCTGTGAAGATGAGCAGGGACTAGAGAGCTTCGCTATGAAGTGCGGACATCGCTTCTGCGTAGATTGCTACCGGCAATATCTGTCACAGAAGATTCGAGAGGAGGGCGAGGCCGCACGAATAAAGTGCCCTGGCGATGGCTGCAATAACA
This sequence comes from Exutisphaerella laricina CBS 326.52, assembly GCA_000504385.2. Taxonomy (NCBI): domain Eukaryota; kingdom Fungi; phylum Ascomycota; class Dothideomycetes; order Mycosphaerellales; family Mycosphaerellaceae; genus Exutisphaerella; species Exutisphaerella laricina. The sequence continues at coordinate 145,409 of KZ106802.1, read as the reverse complement.
TTGTGGACGCCAAATCACTGGAGCTACTGATACCCGGCGACCTCAAAGACCGATACCACGAGCTTCTCGTGCGAACATATGTCGACGATAAGGACAATCTGAAGTGGTGTCCGGCTCCGGAATGCATATACGCGATCGAGTGCGGGGTGAAGAAGCGGGACCTGAATAGAATTGTGCCGACTGTGGATTGTGAATGCAAGCACTCATTCTGTTTCGGTTGCACACAAGCAGACCATCAGCCATGTCCGTGCTCTTTGGTAAGGAAGTGGATGAAGAAGTGCGAAGACGACAGCGAAACAGCAAACTGGATTTCTGCAAACACCAAAGAATGCCCGAAGTGTAACTCCACTATCGAGAAGAATGGTGGTTGCAACCACATGACGTGTCGAAAGTGCCGGCATGAGTTCTGCTGGATGTGCATGGGTGTGTGGTCAGAGCACGGTACGAGTTGGTATAACTGCAACAGATACGAAGAAAAGAGCGGATCAGACGCCAGAGATGCACAGGCTAGGAGCCGGCAGTCTCTCGAGCGCTATCTGCACTACTACAATCGCTATGCCAACCACGAACAGTCCGCCAAGCTTGACAAGGATATCTACCACAAGACTGAGAAGAAGATGCAGCTCCTCCAGAACCAGTCAGGCTTGTCTTGGATTGAGGTGCAGTATCTCGAAGAGGCATCAAAAGCTCTGCAACAGTGTCGAAGAACTCTCAAATGGACATATGCCTTTGCTTACTACCTTGCGCGCAACAACCAGACCGAGATTTTCGAAGACAACCAGAAGGACCTGGAAATGGCGGTCGAGAACTTGTCTGAGATGTTCGAAAAGCCAACTGAGCATCTTGCGAGCCTCAAGGTGGATATGATGGACAAGACGGCATACTGCACTCGCCGTCGCATCGTTTTGCTGGACGACACCGCGGAGAATCTGAAGAATGGCAAGTCTTGACCAGAACAAGGAAACAACGCTCTTGCTAATGATTTCACAGAGAACTGGGATTTCAATGTTGACCTCAGCTAGTCGTTTACGGGTTGCACCAAACTCCGCGCAACTCCTTCCTACGGTCTTGCGCCATGCCTTGAGCATGAGCAAGACCGGCATAATGACTTCACTTTGATATCTTCCTAACGAGCATCATGGCATGGGATGGACTGGACCGGGAATTCGGCGTAACAGGGCATTCAGATTGGGCTGGGTGGCGTCAAGCGTCCAGAGGGATGGTCGTCGGTCTGCGCACGAGTGATGGCTGTGAACGGGGCTGCAGATCATTTCCTTTGCTGCGGCATTGTATCATCCTTAACATAAATGACAGAATCGACGTCACAGTGTAAGCACCAGGGGCGATGAATGATGCTTCTTATGATATCGGGCCTTCTTTCGAGGCAGCGGGCGTTACTAGTGTTCTCGGAATGAATGGGCGTGAGACGACATGACGTGTGAAGAGTGGCAGATTCATTTCACTCACTACTTACGTAGCTGCTAACTGGCATATAGTTTTACCCGAATGGGTAGGTTGCCTACGTCAGTCTTCAGACGTTGCTGCATGGTATTCGCCGTGTGTCAATGAGCAACTGTGGACGAGGTTATGCATTTAAGACGATGCTTTGCTTTTGCTCCTGTGGTGTCTTCTCTCACACACCGCTGTCAAGTCTACAAGTCGCGTTTGGCTGCGCGGGTTATTAGTAGAGACTCTAAAGAGACGCATTACATTGAAAGTATGCCTGGGAAAGAGAAACACAGCCCGAAAGGCGTGTCACTGGAGATCGTGACATGATCAGGGAAGATCCCGGTGGTGATACTGCGGGTGTTGGGAGGTGCTTGAGGGTGGTAGTGCTTGGCTGCGTTCTTGGATTTCGGGAGCGATGAGGCTAGCGCACAGGGGAAGACAAGACGAGGTACATACTATGAGAGCTGTGGAGCTAGTACGTGGCAAGGTGCATATAAGTACTGTTACCAGGGCAAGGATTTCGATCTTCCTTGAGGGTCCTTGGGTCTGCTGGAATTGATTCATGTGAGATCGAACACCAGATAGCAGGCGGGCCGTCCTTTGTGGGCCTAAGAGGGAAGGTGGTTCGTCTGGACTTGCCTTGTCTTTGCTGACCTAATGTTGACAAGCTTCTGTCAGTCTGCGGTCGATAGCAAGGCTTCCTTGTGCTGTACAGAGTCAACGTCAGACAACCAGGGTGTACGTCAGACCGTAGGCCAGCTCCATGGCCCTTGAGGGCGTGGGTTTATCTTCTGCTAGGGGATTTACAGGGCCAGGGAAAGGCCAGCAGAAGGCCTTGCTCATGTGAACATACTCCTTGTAAGCGGACATTATCGGTGTTGGCGGCGTAGCAGAGGAGCGAAAAGCGCCATGCTCGCGTTCATGTTCGTTGTAAATTCGAGTGTGGTTGCACTTTCGCTGCTATTCCATTGCTGACGTCGGTGTGGAGGCGAAGGACACTGTTATCATGATAGGTCATAGCAGGACTGCTCTAGCAGGACTGCAAAGAGAGGAAACTTCCTTCACCCATGGGCGCAAAGGCATGGCCAACGGGACGTTCCACGTATATACCCTTACCGCTCATCATATGCGAGGCTTCCCGGTGCTGGTCGGAAAGTTTGATCTGACTTTAGACCCTAGTGGACGAACATCTGCCACCTCATCCCTTTTAACTTTGCCATTGATCTGTGATTTCATGGCAACCACCACGTGACGTCAGAGTACAACTGTACTGTAGATGCCTGTCTTGTTACAGTTTCGTTATGCCTGTGTATTGCGAACCCACTCGACAATTGGTATTGCCATTAATGCCTGAGCGGTACTGATGTCAAAAACACCCCCCTGAAGATGTGGAAAGACTCTGAAAGACACACCCTTTCTGGTGAACCGCGCACGGGTGCTGCACGTCTACGAGCGAGATCCCTACATGCCCACCACTACCACTGTGTATGTCCTAGTGTCTCGTTCATCGTTCGGAACGCGTCGATTCTAAAGCGCGCTATGCTACTCTCTCTGGTTGTTTCCATGCACTGACTCTGCCCTGTGTTCCAGAGGAGCAAAGCTGTTTAAGCATACAGTCGGTGTGCGACACGAAGCATGTCTAGCATCGTGGGCAAGAGTGCGAGACGTTCGATCTGTCCATCAGCAGTACAATATGCCGGTGTGTTGCCCAAGATGGCATGTTGCCTCTCGTCCATTCATTGGACAGTTCATCATGATAGTCAGTACGTTCCTTGCAAAAGGGTCACGCGTGGCAGTGAGGCCCTTGCGATCAACTTTGTGACATTGTCTAGACCATATCGCCTGAGCAGTGCCCGAGCCAGATACAACCAGGACTTTGAGAGAGTTTTCTCGAACGAGGTATTGATGTGCTTCCGGGGTACAGTCATCGGTAACGCCTCGCGATTGGGGGAGAACATATCGATGGACGTTTGTCAAGGGCACGTATGATCGCCCGCTCGCTGTTTATAGAAGAACTTCTCAGGCGTTTCGGCTTACTCGATACGGGACTCCTGGGCATCGCAGTTTATGATGGAGACGATGTTCTCTTCCCAAAGCGGGCCGTGGTCGCGGACAACAATGCCTACCGGCGCCCGTCGTTTGCTCCGCCCGCTCACATTGTTCGAAGCTGCTCAAAGCACCGGACAAACCCATGGTGCGAAAGTCGCACTGCGGAGAGGTCCTTCGAGGCAGCGGATCGGGCAGATCAAAATCGTCCTTTCGCTCGATGTTGATCCGGAGTCCTGGTCTAGATATCGGCAGACGGCCATGAGGATCCACGGTTGCGCGCACGGTTGACAGACCTCGTGGATAACAACAAGCATTCTTCAGCCCCCGGGTCGAGATCGTTCATCTCTGGCAGAGCATCACTTCTGAGCGCCATATGTTTTCAACAGCTCTCCGCGGGAGAACAATTTCTCGCTGCTGTATGCTGCCCTCTCAAGCCTCCTCGCCCAGAACCAGATTGTGGGAGCGCCGCTCACCGAGACAATCACGGGCCGGCAACGTCCATCTTCCCATCGGTGGGCTTTTGTTCTGGCAATGCCTTTGCGCTCCTGCCGAGCTGTAATGGCGGATAGATGGAGCGGCAAAGGCGGCCGTGCAGCAGATGCCCTGCTTCGCTGATTGGTTGGCTGGCCATGGAACAGCACGAGGCGGTGTTGGCGGTGCCAGCATCGAGGGGGTCCATCCCAGAGCCATTGTCGTGAAGGCGGGATTGGACATCAGATCGCATTACGCGCCAGCAACCTGCCTGCAAACGCGTAGAAGCAACGGCCGCCGGCGCTGTGCTGTAGGCGTGGCAGCTGTCGCGTGTCGTCAAGAGCGACGAAGAAACACGCCGGCAAGGCAGGAACGACGCGACATGACATGAGGAAGGTGCTGAAACAAGGGTACGAGTGTTGAGTGGTGGAACACGCCGGCAGGGCAGGAACGACGCGTGATGTTCGTGTATCGGCTCCAGCCTCCAGCCTCCAGCATTTCGTGCCGCCAGCCTTCAGCTGGACACGAGTACGTCAGGCAGGAGCCCAACCAGGCAATCTCGAACTCGTCGCTCCTTCCTCGCTCACGTCGTCGTCCCCTGCCGTACCGTCGCTCGTTGTGTGTACACTACTTGAGAACTACCATCACTATTCGGACTTATTTTTCCATCTTCCGTTCCTGGACACGGATCTAATCGCAGCCCGCATCACCCCACCAACCGATCCCGTGCCCGAGTCGCATCGCGAATCCCAGCAGCAGCAGCAGCAGCAGCAGCAGCACTTGCTTGTGCTTCGACGCCACGCAGTCTTGCAGATTCCACTCGACCAGGAAAGACACAAACTTGCGAAGGAACGAGCTACCATTCCCGAAACGCAACAGCTGGTCGCAGCTGCCTTTGGGCGCAATGCCGGCCCTTCCGTACCACGATCCCACCTTCCGCTCAGGACCTCGCGTGGTCGATCTACGGCAGTTACGCGACTTGACGAATACAGCATGCAGAGCACTCTCACACTCCACACGATCGCTCATCAAGCGGATACCTTACATATTACCCAAACGGCAAAGCGCAAGCAACGGGGGCGTTCTTGCCATTCCTACACAATACGAAGGCATCAACGCCGGACCGGCACCAGGCGCGGTAGCGGGCATTGTCCTCGGCAGTGTCGCTGGCTTCCTCCTACTTATATGGATCCTATGGGTAGCGAGCAGCGGGACTGGCTTCATCCGCTCCAGTACGCTGACGGAGGAGGACGTCGTTGTGCGGCGGAGATCGAGGAGTCGAGGGACGAGGCGCAGTCGTGCTCGGACGGAGATGACGAGCAGGAGTCCGCGGCGCGAAAGAATAATCCGGCAAGAACGCATAGTCAGAGATAGTGTCCCTCCGCCACGGGAGCCGAGTCGCATACGAGAGACTGTGCTGGTGGATGAAGTCAGCAGAGGGCCCGAGCGGAGAGTGGATGGCGACGATATCGTGGAGGTGATCGAGGAGCACTCGTCGATTGGAGTGCCGGAGCCCAGACGGAAGAGTCGGAGACAGTCGAGTGGCTATAGGTGAGTTGCTCCGTTACTTTCCTATAGTAGTTGTGCAAGATGCCAGCGGAACGAAACCACATCAATTGGGTGGCCTACAGCAGGCACTGACCAAATCTTTGCAATAGATGAGCAAAGTACGGAGATTGAGACTTACACGATACCCCCACAGGCGAGGAGAGTTCTCCGACTACTGATCACTGCATGCTATTTTGCCGACAGTTGAGACCTGGTGCGTAATCACTGTACAGGCGGTAAATATGCTGCAATTGTAAGAAGATTGTATGGGGAAAATTGAATGGAAAGGGTAGCGATGGCGTTTCTGATGGATCGAGGATTACGAGGATTGCCCGCATACAGGAAGCAGTACGCCTTCAAGGAGGCACTTTCTGTTTCGGCGACGAGCACTCAGCTATGGGCATGAACGCCATAGCTGTGGCAGCTGTTTGACGGATATTGAGATCGAGGAAGAACATGAGCAATAGCAGAGGCAGGAAAGTGTGGTGGAGGCATATACCCCCAGCGTTGGCATCAGTTTTTTTGCGCGCTCTATCCCGGCATCGAGTAACCTGTGCATGGAGCAGCCGACTTACTGCCAGGTGGTCGATACTTATACAAAGAACTGTACAAAACTGTGCTTACTGTAAGCCTGAATCTCTTTAACAGAACCAGACATTGGCGCCCGCATGCCCTTCAATGGAAAATTGCACTGCACTGTCCTGGTCCTAAAACGCCATCGTGCCGGAGCGGTTGCGATGTCTATATCGTTTCCGGATCCAGCCTATCGACAACACCCAAGAAGTAACATGTCTCATCAAGAATCTCCTGTCTCGCGACGATGATCGACGTCTCAGAGCATCGACCTTATTAACAACGACTTCACGACCACCTTCATGCCTTGGCGGCCGGGCTCTCCCGCTTCGAGCGCTGGAAAGAGATCCAAGTCCCGACGATGGACAACGTAGCCAGCAATAACGTCGCTCCACAAAAGCTCTGCGCCCCAGGCCAACTCTCAGGGAAGATCGCACCTCCCACCGGCGACCCGATCAAGATCCCTAGTGCTCCGGCGAACATATTGATTCCGAACCGCGTCCCAATCGTCCGCAGATCCGAAGTCATCGACGCCACAGCCGCGCCTTGCAGACTCACGAACGCACCGGAACAGAATCCATACAGGAAGCACCACACTATCAGCCCTGGCGTGGAGTGCTTGATGGCTACCCAGCAAAAGGCCAAGATCGTCGCTGCGGCGGTCGTAGTGGCGAGGACTTTCAGTGGGTGGAAGTATTTATCCGCGATGAGCGAGGGCACGATCCGACCTGGTATAGAACCGATGTTGAGAAATATGAGCATCCAGAATTGGAAGTCGAGATCGTGCTGCGCGGCGAATTGCTCGATGAAGAAGTAGGGGATGTACTGGCCTACGAAGCCGAAAAACGTGGCGAGGTTCATAATTTCGAAGGGGATCTCCTTGAGGATTGATGTGTCGAAGACCTTTCTGCGGCCGGGAGGTTTGGCGCGAGGTTTAATGGCGATGCAAGGGATTGCGAGCGTGACCAGAGCGATGAAGCCGATAATGCGAACTGCCCAGCCAAAGCCGAGGCTTGGTTGCACGTAGCGGAAGACGATGGGGTAGACGACGCCGCCGAGTGAGGAGCCAGAGGCAGAGATGCCCATGGCCAATGCGCGCTTCTTGCTGAAGTAGGAGGGGAGGACTGAGGTGGCCGTGATGAAGAGAGCGCCGCCACCAATGCCACAGCAAATCCCTTGCGCGAGGATGATTTGCCAGTACTCTTTGCACAGGGAGGTCATCATGAGGCCGAAGATGACTGAGAACGAGCCGAAGATGACCAAGAGGCGTGGTGACCCGATGTCGAAGATTGGACCCCAAGAGATGGGCGATGCGCAGAGGAAGAACGAGGTCAATGTGCCAATCCATGCTATCGAAGAGTTCGACCTGTGTGTGAGCGTCTCCTTGTAGTATGACTGGAACACACCGAAGGCGTTGATCAAGCCCCAAGTGTTGAAGAAGAGAAAGTAGCCGGCTAAGACTTGGAGCCATGCGGTCGTCCCGCCATCTGGAGGTGGTCCACCTGGAGGGCCTCCGGGCGTTGGTCTGAGCGTGGGCGGTGGCGACGACCCAAGATACTCCTTGATGGTCGATCGAATGGATGAGCGTTTGTCATCGTACTGAACAGTTGGATTAGGTACAGCTAAGGCTGAATTTGTTGGCCATACTCTCCCGTCTGGTGTGCTTGGTGACTCTGGACCTGGATAGCCTGGATGGAAGCTAGTAGTGGACTGATTCGGCAAAAAGGCTTGCCCAGTCGGCGACACAACATCGGACACGTTGCGCTCATGCTCAGGCACAAGATTACTGGTCGATGTAGCAAAGTTCGAAGGTCGATATGTGTCCTGCGTCAATGGTCTGTGGAATGCGGTATTGCCTGAGGCATTGGAGTTGTCCCTGGCATGACCTCCTCGCCAGTCCGAAGCTACTGATTGGTCTCTGGAGTGGTAGGGTGACTCGCGCATCTGGAAATGAAAGTCGTCCTCCCTGTGCGCCATGATCGAGCACTCCTGTTCTGGCTAGGTGCAGGCGGTTAAGAGCACTTTTGTGAAATTAGGTATGTAGCGAGGTCAAACACCAAGGATCGTCGTCTCAAACAGAAGGTCAAGCTGCGATCTTGGTGTCATTCAGTTCACGGTCCCCGTGCTCTTCGCTCACAACTCGAATTGGCTTGTGTGCGACTACCGGTTGAGCAGAGAATAGCTGAGAGGGAGGGCTGCCAGCAAACAGGAAATGCTCGTGCGATGGGGTTGATGATACTCCACGTTTACCGTCTCGCTGGATGGCGCGAGCTGTCGTTGAAGCCTTGTGCTTGAAGCGGAAGTCAGGATCGCTACTGGGTCCTGTCCTCGGTCTAGGGCTTCTTTGCTCAACCAACAAGAGAATGCGTGTGTGTGCAGCGATGAAATTGTGGCGCCAAAATGTCCAAAGCGATCCACCCTCGAACAGCAATGGTCCCGAAGGATCTCAAGCGATGAAGTCGGACGATGATTGTGCAGCGATTAGGAGCGAACAGCTCACCAGATAACACGGTTATCAGGCAACATCGTATTCCGGCTGCGCGAGTTGAGATGCACAGATGATGTCGATATCTAGGGCGACCACTTTTAGCAACAGCATGCACTGGCAGGCATTGTTGCACCAAGGTGGGTCAATAGCGTGCTACAGGCCCATCCCCAGTCCGTACTTGTGGTAGATCACATTTGCTGTTGTGCGTCCCGGTGCCTCGTTCCCTGCCATATGTGCACCGGACGCGGACGTGGCGTGTCGGACACATAGCGCGGGTGTTTGTGTGCGACATGAAATGGTGGAGTGGCGCAAGGTGGTTGTTTAGCGCTCCAGATAGACTTCGCTGCCAGATCGGCAGCGCTCCGACGGACCCTTGTCTCCCGCCAGGCACCCGCATCGACAAGCCTGCCGGCTGCAAATCTTGTAAAGTGGCTGTGAGATAGGCAACTCTGCCTTGCATACCTGGCATACACACCATGCATACCGCCACGGAAGGACGTGCTTCGACTTCTGGCGGCTACCCAGGCCCTTCCGACCGTCGGACATCCACTTCACACCCGCGTATGCGCCATCGACATCATGAAGGCGGCGCACACGAAATACAGAAGGCTTGGCTTCCTCCTTGCACGCAGGCTATCGTGAGCGGCGTGACGGGCTGCAAACCACAATCCATGTCAATGCCCGGCAGAAATATTAAGGGGAATGCAAACAAGTGGGTCTGTCCTGCTCAACTCCACCAGACACGAACGCTTTCGACCCAACAGAAGTTTTTGGACGTTCGGCAGCAGTTTCTGATAGAGACCTCACGGACCTCTTGGAGCATTCCACGGCGGACGTGCCACCGCGTCAGGCTTAGTTCCTTCTGGTACATCTGCACCATACCGATACGGCAGCGATGAAGGGAACCGCCGATGCAACGATTACAGGACGTTTGCTCGTATAACGCCCTTGGCGAGCTTTGCGGGATTCTTTACGATGCTTGTTGAGGCCACCTCGCGTACACATCCGGGAGACAAGTTTAGATGCTGTAGGCTCGTCTAGTGCCTAGCATCATGTCGGTTGACCCTCAGCGGGACCCAGCAGAAGCGCACGTGTGGCGGAAGATTGTGTATCGGCGGTTCAGTAAGCATGCTCACTACATAGGCTGTCGCTTTCCTGTCGGTCTGCATCGACTGAGTCTGGCCTGAGTACAAGGTAGCACTACGAAGTCCCTTGGGCAACATGGGTGAAACAATTCCATCCATCGAGTACGGCCCAAAAGTCGGCACCCAGAATGAGTCACACCTTCAGTTGTGGCAGGATACTGTCAACGCACGACCGAACGCGACAGCTCTCATCGCCAAACACCAGTCGCCTGCAACCTTCCGCTGGGTTGGCAGCCATTATGTTGACACTCCATACGTCCAATGGACTTTTGCAGACCTCGACCGAGGCGCCAGAAGATTGGCTACCGCCTTGAACCGACTCACTCACATCGAACGTCGACCTGTCGCGGCCCTTATCAACAATCAGGCAGAATGGGCTCTGCTGTACTGGGCTTCGGCGTATCTTCACTCGCCCTTCGTTCCAATCAATCCCAAGATTGCGACTAGAACGGAAGAGCTCAACCATATGCTCAATCTTGTTGGGCCAGCAGTACTCATCAGCGCTGATATGCAGATCGCTAGTCAGCTGGAACGGAGCTTGAGCGAGAAGCTTCTCTCTTCGATTGATGTGAAGTTGACACTTTCAGCCGCCGGAGGCGAGACCGCACAGCCATGGAATCTGCTGTCGGGTGTCATGTCTGGCGACCCTACACCTCCCGACACACCAGATGTGATGAATGCAAATGATACCATTGTTATTCTCTTCACAAGCGGCACAACTTCACTTCCGAAACCTTGTGCTCTGACCAGCTTCCAATGCTTGAACGCTGCACTAGGCTACATGGACTCGCAAAAGGTCAATTCGAGCCATCGCTTCGTTCAACATCTTCCCGGGTTTCACTCCTATGGCATTGGCTGGTCGCTCGGTTTCTGGCTCAGAGGCGGTACAGTCATCTTCCCATCCGACTCCTTTGAAGCCCAGGCAACGCTAGAGTGTTTCGACCAACTTCGCGCTACCCACATGGGCTTGGTCCCAACTACAGCGCAAGCCATTCTTGCGCATCCAGCTTTTGCCAAGACAGATCTTAGCACATTGGTCAGTATCGATATATCTGGAGCTGGGGTTCTACCCAGTTTGATCGAAGCATGCACGGCAGCTTTGAAAGTGCCATCAAGCACAAGCTATGGCATGACCGAGAGTCCAGGAACAGCTGCATGGAGCGTTGACGAGGGCTGTGTGCTACGAAATGGCGAAGTCATGTCAGGTCGTCCAGTGCGGAACACAGTCCAGAAGATATGTGAGCCGGGGGCGAGAGAGCCATTGCCTCGTGGCGAGCTCGGTGAGCTTCACAATGGCGGCCCTCAAGTCATCTCTCGATATATGGACCCACATGTGTCCATGAAAGACTTTTACCAGGACGAAGACGGCACCAGATGGATCATCACGGGCGATCAAGCTGTCATGGACCACGATGGAGCTGTACGCATTACTGGCCGGTACAAGGACATGATTATCCGCGGTGGTGAGAACATCTCTCCTGCTGGCATAGAAGACTACCTCAGCAAAAGGGAAGCAGTTGCCCATGTCTATGTCGTTGGCGCTCCCGATGACATGGCTGGCGAAGTACCGATCGCGGTGATTACAACCAAAGATGGCCAGGAAGCTGATATTGGAGAACTCAAGCAGGATGTGACTCGCGATCTTGGTGCTGCCTTTGCGCCGAAGTTGATTCTTGATCTTCACAAGGACCTTGGTCTAGACGACTTCCCGTGCACAGCATCTGGGAAGATCAGGAAGGTCGAGTTGGCACAAGTCGTCAAGGAGTACCTGAAGGCGCAAGCCGAAGCAGGCCTCGACAAGTCTGGTTCAACGGTCGACTTGCTTGTAGGCATCTGGAAGATGATAAGTGGTGCCGATGCACTTCTGCCCACAACTGTCATCGAATCCTTCGCAGACTCGTTGATGATGATGCAACTCTCTGGCGTTGTGAAGAAAGAGCTAGACCGCGATATCACGGTCGAAGACTTCAAGCTTTGCGAGACGATTCAGGCACAAGCAGATTTGATCGAGTCCAGACCGCTGAAGAGTGCAATGATCACAAAAGCAAGACGAGAAGGACCGCCAGCTCTTTTGGACATGCCACACGCTCGAGAAGACGTCGAAGTATACGAGCGAACACAAAAGGCTGTGTCTGAGATGCTTGTCCCGCACGGCATGAGCTGGGATGACGTGGAGGACGTCGTGCCACTTCCCGATTGGGATGCGATATTCTGTCACCGCATAAGGCCATCTTCGTGGAACCTTCGCTTCAGCTACCACGCGGCGGTCGATGTGTCGGCTCTTGAGAGTGCTGTTAAGGCGTCGCTGGAGTATCACCCGACCATGAGATCCATGGCACTTGAGCAGGATGGCGAAACATTGTTGGTCACTGTTGGCAGCAATGAGCAGTGGTTCAAGGCAGCAATCACGACCGGCTGGGCTGTGCAGACCAAGGACGACCTGAACACGTTGGTGCTTAATGATCCAGCTCTGGACAACGCTAGCGCTCCAGGTCCACTCGTCAAGTTCCACATCGCGCGGATTCTCAGCGATGGTACTTCAGGTCTCGTGCTGATCGCGTCACATTCTGTTACCGATATGAGCATGACCAAAGTCTGGCTCGAAGACATCGTTAACCTTCTGACGGGCGAAGCCACACCCACGCATCACGCGCAGTTCAAGGACTATGCGACTGCATTCTTCGACCATCGCGAAGGCCTTGAAGCTGACAATGGCATCGAGTATTTTGCCAAGAAGCACCAGGGTATCAGCCTTCTTCCCGAGACAACATTCTGGCCACCTCAACGAGCAGCGGAATGGTTCAAGGGTGTCGACGCAGGCTGGTCGAGATGGAACGGCGCCAAAGCAAGGAATGGCGAGCGTTCCGTTGCACAGTCCGAGAAGGTGAAAGCACAAACTGGCATCTCGCGAGCAGTCAAAGTCGACGACCTCCAGAAACTAAAAGCCGAGTACAACGTGCCAGTCTTCATGCTCGTCAAAGCCGCGATAGCAATTCTCAACATTGCCAAAACCGGCGGCAAAGAAGCTATCTTCGGCACCATCAACGCCGCGCGCTCCTGGCCCTTCAGCTCCGACTATACCGCCCTCGAACGCGAAGCTTACACCGGCAATCCACTGAATATTTCAGGCTGTACAACCGAATACGTCCTCGACCGCATCCCCGTCGGCAGCTCCAAATCCCTCGTGGCCTTCATGCAGCAAGTGACCAAAGACGAAGAGCAGAACTCCGCTTACGCTCACACCCCGGTTTTCCGCATAATTGGCCGTCTCCGAGACCCAATCTCCTCCGATGACACGAGAACATTCGCAGAGCGGGAGCGCGATGCTGATGCGTATTTGCCTTTGATCCGGAGGCAGAGCTTCAATTGGTTGCCCACTGCACCTACGGCGCAGAACCCCAGTGGCTTGAGGTTGCAGCAAATGTTAACGAGGATGGATAATGGGTTGACGATTACTGGGTTTCTGATGGATGATAAAAGGAGCGTTGCGCTGAGCTTTAGTTGGGATGCGGAGCATCTTAGTTTCGTGGAGGCGCAGAGGGCGCTGGATGACCTGATCGCGCTTGTGGATAAGATGGGAAAGAAGGCGAATTGGTCCAAGTCGGTGGGTGAGTTGATGCGGATGTGAGATTGCGTCTTGGACATGCTAGGTGGCTTGGGACTGGGTGGCAACAGACACCAGTGACGGGCACGATATATGGCGCCACACGGGGTGTGGGCACCAGATTATGGCCTTCTTTGGCCATTGTAACTCTATATTGTATGGTTTGGCTTGCGATTGTTATGCGATTATAAGCTCTTCTAGATCTCCGTCCTCGACGTCCTCGGGCCACGCTTCACTATCCATGAGGCCTTCGATGGTGGCCAGTCCAACAAACGTATAGACGCCTTCCTCCAGCTCGTCTGGGCGTAAGATCATGGGGCTGTCACAACCCTTGACCAGTGTGACTACGTCTTCGACCTCCATGTTATTGCAGAAGCAGAAGCCAGCATCGCCATCGTTGGTTACGAAGAATGTCTCGAATCTTGATCTATTCAAGTCCTGCTCGCCTAAGTCCTTGAAGCCTTTATCGTGAGCTGTCTTTGCAAACTCAGGGTCATGCAGTCCTGCAAGTCCCAGCTCGGAAGTCAGTTCAGTAACGACCTTCATATTGTTGCGCTGTTGTTGAACGATAGCGGGCTCATCTGCCTCGATTGCGACTCTGAGGTGCGCAATCTGGTGTGCATCAACGAGTTTGTCGATAATCTTCTCTGAGGTCATTCCAAGGAAGCACTCTTGGAGACAGACCAGCCACTTCGCTACGGCAAAAGACTCTTCCATATCAGCTTCAGGTTCGACGAAAGCCTGGATGGTGCTCATTATGGAACCATGTACTGTAAGTTCTGGATTCGTGATGGCATCTCTCCTCTCATCGTAGACACTGGAGCGGGTAGCACTTCTGGCTGCAGGAGTACTGTTGATCTTCGCTTCGAAGGCGAATGTCTTCAACCAATACTCATCGTCCTCAGATACATGGTTCCAGTCTATGACCCATGAAGGAAGTGCACTGGTAGCATGAGGCGCTGCCGCCAAGCCAAGCCAGTTCAAAGTAGCTCGTTGTGTTATAAGCGAACGAGTCAGGCCAGTATACTGCTGGGAGGCTGTCAAGTACTCGTTCAATCGTGGTAAGCCAAGTCCTGCGTGCTTGAATACAGCAAGCGCCTCTGTCGTTTTATCTTTTGGATTGTCCTGCTTTGAACTCTTGAGCTGCATCAGCTGGTTGTGAAAACGGTCATCTATGCGTCTGGTGAGCTCTGGAAGAGCACTACGCAGCTCATCGAGACCTAGGCCGGCATCCTCGTAGTGTGGCATGTTGTTGTTATTTGATGCTCAACGATCAAGGAGAGACAGGAAGGAAGCTGACACTTGTTCAAAGGTAGATGGGGAAGAAAGAACGGCTAGCCACCAAGCTCGAACTGTTGACCTTCTGCACGTACTGTATATGACCGTGAAGTGTACATATGTAGATAGAAACGTATGTTAAACATAGATGTGCTGTGGCAAAGATGGAACTTCACATGCAAACACGAGGTTAGCGATGCGCCCGTGCTTAGATGACGTAGAACTATATCCTGCCTGAGGCACTATGTGGATTGCATGCGCCACGCCGATCGCGTGGTCCTCCAGAAACATTGTGCAGTTGCTGAGCTCTCCAAGTCAACTCCATGATCTAAGTCGATCCAAAGAAGGCAGCAACACAAGGCAGACATTTTATCTCGAATCGTTGATCGTGACGATCGCAGCTGACGGCTTTGGACACTTGTCTTTGTTCCTTTACACTGGAGCCTACACCAAGCGACATAAATCGACCTCTACTTCATCTCGAGAACACTTTCTCCGACTACACCAACGAGCACCCATGTTCAATCGCAACGCTCTCTTCGGCAACAGACAGGAGCCTCCTCCTGGCCAGCGTACGCCTGTCCGTCAGCCATCGGGACAGCCAGACCCACGGCAACAGCCCTCTCCATACCAACAACAGCCACCACGATACTCGGAGGACGTACGGCAGCACGCTGCACCTCAATCAAGAGCAGGAGGTAGAATGCAGTTACAACCTGTTGCATCACCTAAGGAGCTTATCTTTGCGAATGTTGCTGCAATATCCCCGCAGGACATCAGCTCCCGAGCCGGTGAGGATGTATATTTTCTCATAAACGGGCAATACGCTCTAACAGCACGACCTCATCCTGCTGTGCAGAGAGGCCAGGTTGGTTTGAATGAATTCCAACGAACATGGATGCAAGTGGCCTTTTCAGATATCATAGAAGCGGAACCCTACGACCCATTCAGACAAGGGAAGCAGACATATCTTGGCAATATGGATGTAGAGATTGGCTTTGCGGGCAAGACGAGCTCACCAAACCCTTTCGATCAGGACGAGCTTGCAGACTGCGTGCAGAAGACATTCAGAAATCAGATATTCGCGCCTGGGCAGACACTTGGCATGGACTTCCGGAGTGCTAAGCTAAAGCTCACTATCAGGTTGGTAGAGCTTGTAGATCTGGCGAATCTGAGTGGTGGCGGAAGTGGTGCACAGAGCGATTCGCGGGCGAGAGGTATCTTGACGCCAGAGACCGCGATAAACTTCTTCAAGGACGCCAAGTCTCCCATTAATCTCAAAGGCTCTACGCGCCGGCCTGCAGCGAACTCCGTCTTGCGCCCTGATTTTAAATTTGAAGACATGGGAATTGGTGGTCTGGACAAGGAGTTCAGCGACATTTTCCGGAGAGCTTTCGCATCTCGTATCTTCCCACCGGGCTTGATAGAGCAGCTGGGCATTCAGCATGTCCGCGGTATGCTCCTTTATGGTCCGCCAGGTACAGGAAAGACGCTCATTGCACGACAAATTGGTAAAATGCTTAATGCAAGGGAACCCAAAGTCATCAATGGTCCAGAAGTGCTCAACAAGTATGTTGGTCAATCTGAGGAGAACATTCGGAAGCTCTTCGCGGATGCAGAAAAGGAGCAGAAGGAGAAAGGCGACGAGTCTGGCCTGCACATCATCATCTTCGATGAATTGGACGCCGTATGTAAGCAACGTGGCTCTGGAGCTGGTGGTGGCACCGGTGTGGGCGATAGTGTTGTAAACCAGCTGCTTTCAAAGCTCGACGGTGTTGAGCAGCTGAACAACATTCTACTCATTGGCATGACCAATCGAAAAGACATGATCGATGAAGCTTTACTGCGATCTGGACGCCTTGAAGTACACATGGAGATTACCTTGCCTGATGAATACGGCCGAGGGCAGATCTTGAAAATACACACGAATCACATGAAAGAAAATGGTAAGATGGCAGGTGATGTCGACCTTGCAACGATCGCCAAAGAAACGCGGAATTTCTCTGGAGCCGAGATCAGCGGTTTAGTGAAGGCGGCCAGCAGTTTCGCCCTGCAAAGGCATATCAAGGGTGGCACAATGGCTGCAGTATCCGACGACGTTGCCACAATGCAGATCCGCATGGCCGACTTTGAGTTAGCGCTACAAGAGGTCAAACCACTTTTTGGTGTCAGCGAAGAGGAGCTGGAGGATTGTGTTGGTAACGGCATCATCCATTATGGGTCACAGGTCGACAAAATACTCCAAGACGGTCAGAGATTCGTTCGAGCCGTCAGCAAGGGCGGTCAGCAGGGTCAGCGTGTGCTCTCTGTTCTGCTGCATGGGCCGAAAGCCAGCGGAAAGACTGCCCTAGCAGCCCAAATGGCGCTCGATTCGCAATTTCCATTCATCAAGATGATTAAATCGTCTCAACTGGTTGGCATGAACGAGATTCAGAAGATCCAGACACTAAGTAAGGTCTTCACAGATGCTTACAAATCGCCGCTCAACGTGCTGGTCTTAGATGAGATCGAGATGCTCATCGACTGGTTCCCAATCGGCCCACGCTTTTCATCTGCAGTTTCGGGCGCTCTCAAGAGTTTGATCGCTGCTCAACCACCCAAGGGACGTCCATTGCTCGTGCTAGCAACCACAACAGAAAGAACGGCGCTTCAGCAGTTACAATTGCACTTCGATATGGAGATCGCCGTGCCAAACCTTCAATCACAAGAGGAATTGGCTCACGTAATGCGCAATCAGGGAGGCTTTGACGATCAAAGCATTGGCAAGGTCGTCAGCGAGATAGAATCCAGTACAGGGTCGCGGACGATTGGCGTAGGCATCAAACAGATCCTGCAGATAATACGGCTAGCAGATGAAGATCAGTCAGATAAGACTGGTGCCTTTGTGGAGCTCATGTGCGATGCCATTAACAGGAATGCAGTCCAATAGAGTAGCATAGACACTCATGAAGTGATTGAGGACGAACAGACCAAGTTGAGACGATGGAACACGAAAGCTCTTGTGTTCGCTCGAATGTTTGTGCTGCCATAGGAAAGTGTTTGCAGCTTCCATCAAGAGTTCCGGCTCTGCTTAAGAACTCAAAGCTTCGCTGATGGCCAGAAGTCACTTCCACGGCCATGCCTGCGTCTACGCCAAGATACGTTCCGCCCGCACTTCGCGGTAGGACTGCGACCTTGCGTGCGGGTTACCGATACACAACGGACGTGGCAAGCATTCGAGTCTTACTTCGACGCCTCAACAGCAGACCTGGCAGCCTTGAGCGAAGTCAGCTCTTTAAGCGCCTTCACGATCTATTGAGCTCCGATGGTCGTACTCTATTCGAATATTATGCTCGGTCAATCCAGGCAGGAGCAGAAGTAGCGAGAAGCGAGTTGAGAGAGTATGCTCCCCGTCTAGAAACGCTTTGGAACACTCTTGGTATGACCGAGCAGCGGCGACAATGGTGGGAGGCACAAAGCGAGATGGTAAGGAATGGGCTGAGTGATGACGATCACAACATCTTAATGCACTTTGTCATCAGATCCGAGCGTGAACGCAAGCCATTTGGAGAGTACTACTTACGAATCAGATCGGCTGCATTGTCAGACGCCGAGGAGTGCGGCTCTTTCAATCCAATGGCCATCAAGTATGCGTGGGATGCGCTCGACCTTTCGTTGCTCGCACAAACGTTTGTGAACACCACCGGCGTATTAGTGAGGAAAGCCGGCCCATGCATTATCACTAGTACGATTCTAGGCGGACCTTTACCACCTCCAGAAGACTTTGACACCGCGATTCCTACTATATTGGATGGCATACAGGAACGGATTGACCGCAACCCACGCCTTATACTACGAGGTCGTGTCAGCGGCGTAAGAGTTGACTTTGACCCAAGAGCGTCAAATATCATCAGCATCAAAGCAAGGCTGTTCGCGATCTGTCGGAGGGGTGGACTAACCCCCGGAGGAAAGTGGGATCAAGAAGATCCGCGCGACCAGTGCGAATGGATGCTGAGAGCGTTAGTGCACTGGAACAGTACGGACTTTACTGACATCCCTGGTGCACTGATGGTGAGCTCAGAGCTGATACCAAAGAAGGAAGCAAGAAACCACACGCTTCACAATGCCAGCTGTCTGCAGTGGCTAGGAATCGAGCTTCTGAAGTTTGACATCATTACAGCCGACAAACAAGAGAATCTGATTGCGTTCCTGATGGAGAAGCTCCGGGCGCATGTATTCAACATCGCCAGCTCGTACCATACGTTGCCGAAAGGTGCGCGAGACATCATCGACAATTTGCAAGGCACTCCACCATTCGACAACCATCTTGGTGGGCCAGCGTGCGCCTGGAAATGGAGTCTGTTGCCAAGTACGGACACGAGCCACGGATTTGCCGGCAAACTGCGACAGTGCTTTGATCGGGATGATCTGACATCGGAGGAATACGAAGACTTGATTGAGCAGCAATTTCATTCCTTGGGGCGCAGAGTGGAGAACACGATCATACCGTCAGATGATGGCGACTACTTCAGACTGGAGAAAGATACGCAGGCGGCTACGTGAAAAGCTTGGCGGGAACTCTATTCGATAGCGTCAATGGCGGCAATAAATTACCTCTGATAAGACGAGAAAGAGATGGACGGACCACTCAAGGATTAGTTACTGGTTCAAGCTGTTCAAACAGGTGTTATCGCTCGCCATCTCGCAAGAATAGGAAGCGATGGTACGTGTGTTGGGTCATCCTCCTGAACTTCTTCCCCCAAATAATCATTGGCAGCGTCGTCATCTGGAATACAAACGATAGCACACCAATGCCAATGAATGTCCCAGAAAGCCCACTCGCCTCGATCCAGTAGCCTGGTGCCGTATCAGTCGAAGCTACAGAAGAGTTTAGGTAGAGAACTTACTGCAGGTGAACGTGAAGATGCAAGCCAGGGTATTGTTGATGACAGCAACACCAACCATGCCTTCGAGCACCATGTCAGGATACGCATCCATGAGGTAAGCCATGGAAAGGTCGCCGGCACATCCAAAGCCTGCCGAACAGAAGGGTGTTAGCTATGCAAGCCTGACAAAGGGGAGGGTCGTTGGATTTGCCACCTAGCGTCGAGGCTTATGCGCGGCAACGGAAGGTGTCTCGAAGCCGTAGGACACCTGTATGAGCCGCACGATATGCCCTCCTGCCTTTAGTCTACGTACCGAACCCTGTCATAGCCAGCCCGATGTATGGGCCAGGCCAGCTCCATCCTTTGCCGGAGCCAATGCCGAAAAGCATCAGTCCAGCAGGATTGATGATCGCTGACGCAAAGAGTAGCCAAAGACGGTCCTCGGCCTCAGATATGCCATTGCGACCAGGACGCTTCGCCATCCAATGTACAAACACGTCAGAGAACCACCCGCCATAGATACAGCCAATAGTCGCGCCAATCAGTGTTGGCACGTTCATGATGGCCACTGCCTGGTTCGAGTAATTCCACGGCGCGTCATAGTAATTGTCCTCTTCGACCGTGAGGTAGAAGGTAAGCCAAGCATCTTGCGCTCCCCATTGCAGACCTGAGTATAGTACAGCGGGGAACAGGAATACGCGTAGCGTGTAAAAGAGACGCAGGAAGTACTGCTTGAAGCCCCATCCCAACATGTTGGGTGCTGGGGTGATAAGCGCAATGCGTTGCCAGTAGGTCTTCTCCGACGGTGGAGCACCTTCATCGCTGCGAGCTGTCTCACTGACACCAAGTTGCTCTTCCTGACCAGACATCTTGTAGTTCTCTTCGATTATGGACGCAGACTGGGTTCCGGCGTGTTGACCCAAGAGAATTTCGCGGTGGAAAGCGGTCTCCTCCAGGCCGAAATAGAACACGATCAGCGTGCCACCTGATATAATCACGCTGGTCCAGCCTACCCATCTCCAGCTATCAATAGCGATGTACCCAGCGATCAATGGTCCGAGGAAAGTGCCGATAGATGTGGCCAAGATATACAGACCAAGTACCGTGCCCCGCTGGTGCTGAAAGAATAAGTCTGATAATGATAACTGTGCTAAAGCTTCCGCACAGCTCTCGGATGCACCGATGAATAGCTGATTCCAGATGGAGTCCTGCCTGTTTTGGATGCGTGCGAACCAGATGGATCCGACGACGGAGAACAACAGGCAGATCAGATATTGGATGCGTCGACCATATAGCCATGGCATGGGGCTCGCAAGCAATGTCCAGTAGCCAATGGCCAGGAACAACACTCCGGCAGCAGTATTAGCAACGGAATAAGGAATTCCCAAGTCAGCAAGCATGCCGTCTCCGGCAGCACCAGCATCGTTCGCAACCGCCGCGGTGAGCGCAGTGATGTACAAGATCAGCGCCGCGTGCCAGTATTTGCGCCATTTTGACCAGTTCAACGGATCGTCGGGACTGTTGGTAGGCGGAGGCGTCAATGTGATCTCCTGATCGTGAAGATCGCCAAACTCGCTCTGTACAAAGAGCTGTAGTGTGCCCGGCAACAATTCTCCGGTAGTCTCGGCCATGGCGTTTGTTTGTTATCGTGCGAGGATGGACACACTCTGGAGAAGGAGATGATGTCTGCAACGAGCTGAGAGACGAGTATGTACCACCGACGTGTTCACCTCGCTGCGTAGCTCGCCGCCCAGCAGGCGCGTATTACTTGACAACGTCCACCGCGATGTCCAGGAGGTAAGCCTCGCCACGCATGGCTTGATCGAGTAAGTGAAGACACTGAAATAAAGATAGCGACAACACTTCGGACGATTTTCTTCTTTCTTATCAGTATGCTTGTCGTGTGGCAGGGGGGTGGGGATCCTCTTCGAGTAGGCCCAAGCGGCTCACGTGGCGGACCGCAGCCGTGCCGCTCTAAACCGAGTGCGGAATGGTGCTTGGCGTGTGGCAGGGGGTGGGTATCCGCTTCGAGTAGGCCCAAGCGGCCCACCCTGCGTCCGCGGTCCGGGATCTGTTCGGTCTATCTCCCGATGACGTGCCGTTCAAGCTCAGCTCTTCTTCTGTTTGTGTCCATCTCCTATCCTGCCGCCAACACTGTTCACATCCGCACGCATCGCCACGCACCGCACCAGCAACACGCGACACCCCCCCCACAACCTTCCCCACCCCCCCCAAAACGAATGTCAACGCTGAGATCAAATATGGCGCACTTATACCATTTATCGAGTATATCCGAAAGAAAACCTATCCAGCCCTCTAATTGTGGCTCCGGCCTGGGTGAGACGAAGCATGCAGTCTCGGTCTCTCTCAGCGGATCGACCTCCCTGAGTGAGATGCCTGCCTTGCGAACAGGCGACCCAGGACCGGAGCGAAGGAAAAAGGTCATCGTCGTGGGAGCGGGTATCAGCGGCCTAAGATGCGCTGCTGTCCTCCAGCGACACGGTATCGAAGTCGTCGTACTCGAAGGCCGTGATCGCATTGGCGGTCGAATCCACACGACACGGAACGAAGAAGGCGGCGTACGCGATATTGGGTTAGTGTTTGAATGCAACATGTAGCTGACACTAAGCTGCAGACCTGTGCGGGTCTGTATGATGGCTGTAAAAGGCTTCATCGCCTCCAGGAAACCATGTTTCCTCTTGCTAACTTAGATACTTCAGTGCTGCCTGGTTGCACGAAACATCGCAAAACAAACTTGTCAAACTCATTGCCAAACTGAAGATCGACTATTACTATGATGATGGCATGCCTCTGTACTATACCGAGCAAGGTCGTGCTGGTAGTCAGTTCAAAGCAAAGAAGGTAGCTGATGAGTTTGCGGACCACTGCGCTTGGTTCTATGAAGCGCATCCCGATGGTCCAGACCAAAGTGTCTCCGATTTCGTAACTTCATTTGTGCAGAACCATGAACTTATCACGCAGGACGAACGAATGTGGGCACCGCAAGCCGTTAAGGAGGTCGAGCTCTGGTTGGGAACTGCAACTGAGCTTGCGAGCTCGAAGCATCTCTCGTACTTCATCACTGAAAGGAATTTGTACATGAGAGGCGGT
The DNA here is from genome assembly GCA_000504385.2 of Exutisphaerella laricina CBS 326.52. Taxonomy (NCBI): domain Eukaryota; kingdom Fungi; phylum Ascomycota; class Dothideomycetes; order Mycosphaerellales; family Mycosphaerellaceae; genus Exutisphaerella; species Exutisphaerella laricina. Next base: position 122,828 of record KZ106802.1, on the reverse strand, counting down.
TACGATGGTATCGTGATGTGGACAGCGGAATCCCTGCTTCAAAATGCAGGTACCATCCGCCTGAACCATGCCGTCACCAGCATTGCCTGGAGTGAAGACGGACTGACGCCAAGCATTGTTAAAGGACATCTTAGCAATGGCGAGGCCTTCAGCATCGAGGCCGATGCCGTGGTCTCAACCCTTCCACTTGGTGTCTTGCGCCACGAACTTGTAGCCTTCGAGCCAAAACTCCCAAGCGACATCCTCGCTGGTATCTCCAGCTTCAGCTACGGAGCCCTCGGCAAAATCTTCTTCGAGTTCGCCGATATTTTCTGGTCAAAGGACAATGACCAATTCATATTTTACCCCAACCCACCAGCACTCGACGAGGTTCTCTACGGCACCTCAGCTAGTAGCTCCGACAGCTCCAATGGCATCGACACAATCCTGAACTACGCCACGGTCACCATTAACCTCTGGATTATGACCGGTGCGAAAGAACTTTGCGTCCAGATCGCCGAGCCGTTGACTCAACGCATTGAAGCCATGACAGACAAAAAGGCCATCTATAAGTTCTTTGAGCCGCTATTCAAGCTTCTGCGTACAGAGCCGTACAAGACGCTGCCTCCACTACTTAACGTGGAGACAACTCACTGGACGCAGGACCCCTTCGCTGGATTTGGGTCGTATTCTGCTGATAAGGTTGGCGATGAGCCTGGCCGTCTCATGGATGCTCTAGAGAAGCATCAAGATTCTCGTTTGCAGTTTGCTGGCGAGCATTGTACTATGGTGGCGAATGGGTGTGTGCATGGAGCTTTTGCTACGGGTGAGAGGGCGGCGAAGAATTTGTTGGGCACATTTGGCGTGGAGTATGATGGCGGGGATATTGTTAGTATCAATTGAGGAAACGGCATTGGATGGCGTTGAGGGGATTTGTGATGCATGTTGAGGGATGTATGGAGGAGTATCTACGGTGACGAGTCTCTTCGAATCGTTCCAATCTGCATCGAGCTCACCATGGTTTCATAAAGTACGATGAAGTCCTTCTCGATGCCGCTGCAAATATGGCAACCTTGCCCTGACCTCTAATGGTGCGTGTTCTCTCCTGTCACTGGCGTTCAGAATCGGCGAAGCTGTCAGAATCTCGCTGCCTTTCACCATGTATGTTACGCCGCTTACTCTACCGATGGCGAAGGTGGATTCAATCGAAAATTCTCTCGCGAGCCTGCCTATCGAAAGGCAGGATGGGCTCGTTGACGTTGACCAGCGGTTTGCAGTGTTCGTTCGTTGGACGAAAGCAGCGCGAACAAGTATCGTCTCGCGATTCCGAAGTATGTTAGAATTCCCGGCTAGATTGTGATCATGCTGCAGTGTTGTGATACTGTGCTGTGTTTTGACATGCATCTCGGAGTCGTTTTTTTTCGCCGATCGTTCCGGCCCTTTGTCTTCACGCTTCATAGCGGATGCTGGTCCTGGACGGCCTGCAGCTCATGCACTCCCGCAGAAGCCTTTTCCTTAGATGCCTATAGGGAGCGCTTGTAATTGTGCTTTCCATCTCGGTGTGGGAAGCATTCTTGCTGGTCTACGGCTATTATGACACCGATGTAGAGTAGCGATTCAGGTATCGCTGTACTGCTTCAGTGCGTTGTTGTATTGAAAGGCGTTCAGTTGCTCTCGGTGATGGATCTTCTGGTCAAGAAGTAGAAGAGATGATATACTACCTTGGACATGAGGACTCCAGGAGAAGACTCGAAATGCCGTCCTCAGGACAATGTTTGAAGAGCCCCATCGCTCGGGTGACATAAAGTACACGTGTGATAAACCTTTGTGTTCAAGCCGGCTCTGATGTCTGTCGTGGACTTTATGTTGTGGTCAAGACGAAGTTGCAGTTCTGATCGAACTCGGGGCGCCCGACCAGATCGCCGGCGTTGGACGTCGCGAAAACCACGCGTCCGTCGTCTTCGGGTAGAGTGAGAGCTTCGCATTTGACCTGTATCAAGCGATTCAAGCCCCTCTAAGCCATGAACCTCGGGATCATCTGCCCTCGGGCAGTTCCGGCCATACCACACACTTATTAACCTTCACACCAGTGACCCGTGTCCCCGCTTCGAAGTCTTGATGCTATGCGCTCCATTCGTACTTGAAGAAGGCCAAGCATTTAGGTGCCTTCACGACATCTTTGGCTTGCTTCCCTGTTTCTTACAATCTCACCAGCACATCATCGCTCATTCTTCTCACCATGGTTGTCCCAGGAGCCGTTAAGGGCATAGCTCTCAACCCGTTCATCACAGGCACAGCACTCTATAGCTTGACACGAGCGCCTCCCAAAATCAAGCAACATGCTCTCGAAGCACTCGCTGCGCTTCCAATTAATGTCGAGCTCCGCACTGTGGTAACCACACTGAAGTGGCTTACCGCTCTTGGTGGAATCAGGCTCTTGAACTCCTTGCTGAACAGGTGGGCATTCAACCACTGGACTTTCAATCCTGGGGCGGCACCATGGGTGTGGTCCGAAGAACTGTGTGTGATGACAGGAGGAAGTGGCGGTCTCGGGCAGATCGTGACCCGACATCTGATCAAAAAGGGTGTCCGTGTGGCCATATTGGATGTCCAGCCTCCACCAACCGACTTGACAGCATGTACGTGCAGATCCTGAAAGCGCTGGAAAAGTGCTGAGCATCGAGAGACCGTCAAAGTACCGTGCTAACATTTGCCAAGCCGGCAGAGTCTTCTTCTACGAATGCGACATAACCTCCTCCTCTAGCGTAAAAGAAGTCCTCGACCGAGTAAAGCAAGAACACGGCATACCCACAATCCTCTGCAACAACGCTGGCATTGGCCGCACCCAACTGATCACCGAAGCGACTGACGCAAACCTCGACCAAATCTTCAAAATCAACCTCATCAGCCACTGGTACACAGTCCGTGAACTCCTTCCCGGCATGATCAAAGCCAGGAAAGGCCATATCATCAGCACCGCCTCCATGGCCTCATACACTACCTGCGCGGGCATGGTAGATTATTGCGTGACCAAAGCCGGCGCCATGGCATTCACAGACGGTCTTAATCAAGAGCTCAAGTGGCGCTACAACGCACCATTCATCCAAGTCTCGTCTATCAATCCCTACTGGATCAAGACACCGCTCATTGCAGGCTGGGTTGACAAGACTTTGGCAAAGTCTCCTTTCCGATTCTTGACGCCGGTGCAGGATCCGGAGGTTGTGGCGAAAAGGGTTGCGGATGTGATCCTTGGTGGAAAGGGTGAGCATATTTTGTTGCCTGAAGGGAACTTTCTGATGACCTTGGCGGCGGCGGGGAGGGGGTTGCCGCACTGGATCCATGAGTTTGGGAATGACTCGCAGAAGGACACAGCTAGGAAGGATTGAGCTTCGTTGTTGCGCTTTGGCTGGGCGGTTCTTCTAGCTTTAATAAACTCAGGTTCTTTGGCCCCTACCTGTGACACTATCTGTGGTGAAGAGGAGGGCTTTCTGCAGTGTTGGCGGGCTGGTAACGACTCTGCGTCACTTTCGCGAGACACGCCGTGATAGAAGCAGATCTTTTGTTGGTACTTGGGACAGGATGCTCTGCGCGTGCGCGGCTTCGCGGGTGGCGGCCAAGTCAAGGGGATGGGGTTGAAGCTGAAGGTCTTGATGAAAACAGACAGGGTGTTGAATCGGTACTTGTAGATTTTGGGGTAAGCCGATCGCGTGCCCGTCGTTCTGTGCCGTGATGGCTGAGTATTTGGTTCCTCCTAGCGTCACGTCATGTAGATGAGCACTTTCGGGTATGTCACCCATACTCGGATTCTTGGCATATCTATCAACCTATGCTGGGTTATTTGCATGGCTAAGTGCTTGTATTTCAGCAGTATATGTTATTGTGTCGGCGACTTAGACTTGCGCCCATTAAAGCCTCCGCAGCTGCCCGGCAGTCCGTGAAGTTTTCCCCAGGCTGAGCATAAGGACCATAATTGACATCATTGCCTCGGTCGTTCTCCTTCAAACGAAACATCTCTCGGCCTACCTTTTTCTGACAAAAAGCCCAACTCGAATTCGCGTCCAGCACGGGTGAATTCTCTGCCGTGCGGAAGAGCATCCATGCAACAATCTGTCGAACACATGTTAAGCGCCAATTCCAGCTAAACAATGTCGTGGCCAAAAGCGTTGAAAATGAACCTCATGACGGGGCAGTCCGCGGTCTTCCATCAAGGTCTGATGCTGGATCGCCGCAATCATCGGTCAAAAAGGCCTCTGCAATGGCTCTATGGGAAGGGAATAGGAAGTTTTCAATGTCAGCCAATCCTCTCAAGTCATTCTCGCGAGAGCTGGTAGGCAGCTTTTCAGCAAGGATGCTCTCGACAATCCCTTTCCTGAGCTGTTCCCCAAAAGGCAGACACGAATCAAAATCAACGATAACGGCGTGTCCAGCAGCATCTACGCAAACATTGTCTTACTCGGGTCAGTGAACGACGTTTCTGCCTTTGTTGGACGCTTTCTCACCTGGATTGATATCGTTGTGAGCAAGACCTAGGGAATGCAAGTGCTCCATTCCTGCTCGAATCTCGCTTAAGAGCCTGTCCCGCTCTGATTTGGACAAGCCGATCTTGTGGTACTCGACGAGGTTGCAATAGCACCTCTTCAAGCACAAATGAGTGATCCGCTGACCCTTGGTGACAGCGCCATAATAAGTGGCAATGTTTGGATGTGGATGCGCCTTCAGCTGTTCCAGTATCTTGGCTTCGCTCTGTAGGCAGTCGGCCACAAATGTCCTGCCAGGCTGGCTATCCTCGTACGTGAATTGTGGTGCTTTGAGATAATGTTCGGCCACATCGAATGGTGGTGCTAGCGTGAGGCCTTCTGACCAAAGTGGGAAGACATTCTCTTCAGGCACTGGCTCGAGATACTGGATCACCTCAACCTCGTCCATGTTCTTCATCGGCAGCGGTGACTTTCCAGCATACGCTTTTCCATCTACGAAAGCTGTAATCAGTGTACCTTGGAATCTCGGTAGGCCACTATCATCGGATAGCACTTCCCGCAAGGAGAATTGCGAGCCATCTGCGGTCTCGTAGTCCATGGTCGAGGCGCCCGTGCTGTGATGAGCAGTTGTTGACAGAAACACCAACGAGCGAGAGGAATGAGGATTGAAGAAAGGCCGGTGGATCCCGTGTCTGTGTCTCTGGAAGCGATTGGACGTGACATGATCACTCCGACCAGCGAAAGATCCAGAGTCTCATTGGCAATCAGGAAATGAACTTAGAGGTTAGTGAATGCCCAACGACGATGGAGTCAGTTTGCCACTATTAAGTCAGCGCCGATCCCACGTGACTAGTTCTACGCCTCCTGACGGATACCGAGCGCGTTTCGGCTTCATCTTCCTTTCTTGCTCAAAGACATCGACATGTCGGCCCTTCCAAATTGTGCACTCTCTCAGCCTTGACCGAGTCTCTGTGTACGCGCCAACAGTCTCTCAGCAGATGTCAATGTCTTCTGCAGCTGTTCTCCTCGTGGCTTTCCGTGATAGTATGTTGCCGTGCGTTGTGAAAATTCACTTCTTTATGCTTTCGCATTCTCGACACCACAGCCATTACGAATACCACATGTACAACACACTTCTTGTGGCTACGGCGCCCTGCTTTGCTGGAGCAAAAAGGTCACCTCCTTGGCTATACTCCATTTCCTCGGATATGCAGCCATGTGGCTCCCTCCTTTGCAGTGGGTCTAGACGAAGATCATTCTGTGGGTGAACGAATTCCTGAGTATAATCTCGGGTGTGGTGCTTCACTTGTACTCATTGATGTTGATATTATTGATTAAATTGCCGCAAAAGATGCCCACTACAGAGATTGCAGGCTTTCCGCTAATCGGTGGCGTGACAAAGGCCTCGTTCGACGACCCGAGCTCGGAGGCGGCGACGAGGGTTCAAGAGTGGTCAGAATCGATATCGCAGCAAAAGGGACATCAGGAATCGTGGTTTGGGACTGTAGAAGAGCGGCCGACAAATCTCGTTGCGATCATAAGTACGGCATAGTTCTACCGCCACGAAAGCACAAGCACACGGAGCTGATGCCAATCGGCAGCATGGGACAACGTAGAAGCACATATCGCGACCATTAAACGACCCGATTATAAAGCCACAGCAGAACGAATCAGCACGATCTTCGAAGGGCCAGGATATATGTACCACATTGATTTTGAGCCTTACGACGAGGTTCAGAAAGCTATGGCAGCGCCGGTGACGGAGATCGCGACGTTCTACTTCGACGACGAGCCGCCTGACGACTATCTTGAGCGCTTTCAATCATTTCGTACAGCGGCGGGGAAGGAAAGTGGTGCCAGGCCATTGGCGAGTGCGGCTGGCGTCACGCATGAAGAGCTTGAAGACGAAGATATCAAGGGTAATGCTGTAGTATTCGTGGCTGGGTGGGAAAGTCTGGAAGCGCACGAGACGTTTCGCGACAGTGGGACGGTCAAGGAGTATACGCCGAGGCTCATGAATGGAGTGAGCAAGGTGCATGTGCATCACGTTACATTCAGAAAGGTAGATGCCTCCTAATGAGGAGTACATGCCCCAGTTCGTGGATCTTCCTATCATTTGTATCACCTACACTCGTGAGCAGATGCTGCTCCCTCACTGCTCCTGTCTTCAGACAAGAAGAACACGCCAACCCTGCCAGAGCTCTACCATGAGTTTGGCGACATCACTTCGTCCTTGCTTCGACTTCAAGCGCCCCTTCACGAAGTGCTTCCCTCCCCAATGGTAAGCCAAACCCATGCCAAGCTGAGCCGATTCCCGCCTCGAGCGAATTGACCATATCGTCATTTAATTACCATGCATAACAAGGACTCGCACTTCTCCTTCCCTACTATACCGAGCGCACATTAGAACCCCCAGAGCAGTAGAAAGTGCGATCAACGCAACGCAACAAGCACAGCAAGACAGCGACCATGGCTTCAGCAGCAGCAATAGCGCCGTACATCTGATGACCCACGTCTCGTTCAATACGCGCAACATCATCCGGTGTAACGCGCCACAGTCAGTCCCCTCGGATCTTCTCCTCAGCTGGCTTCCCCCAGCAAAAAAAGTACCTAGAACTACTTATGCACTTTCGTAATCCCCCCCGTCCTGACATTTGGACTGTCTCCAGAGCATCGCCCAGCGAGATGCAAACAAAGATCCAGATCGATCCTTTTTTTTGTCTCCTCCCCGGGTATCGTACCAATGTGGAGGTTTGTACGTGATTTCAATGAATAATTTCGTGATAAGGAGACCCGGCATTTATCTATCCTGGAGCAGAGGCGTTCAAGCAAGACAGTCCCGGTGCGGTGGTGAGGTTCGTGGATGCGGAACATTATGCATTGGATACGAAGAGGTGGGATGTTGCGACAGGGTTGTGAGAGGGTGGTTGATGCGGGTTGGGTTCTGGAGACTGAGCAGGCGACATGTCAGCTAAGGTCAGAGCTGCGAGCATTGACCGAGACGAAAAGTTGCTTCAAGAGACGAAGTTGCTCGTGACAAGTAGATTGTAGTCTCTGCTCTAGTCTGATCTATCCAGTCAATGATAACGACGTTATGGGCGCCTCTTCGTGCCTTCGTTCTCTATCAATGCCATGCTAAAAACGGCTTGGGCGTGCCGGCTGTACCACCAACACCTCGCTAGTATCCCATGCCGTATCCTCTCGAGTCCTTGTAAACATACCTGCCGTCTCTCGTCTATGCTGCCTCGCGGCGGAAGAAGTAAATGTACGCAAACTTCTTCATCTCCTCGACATCACCTCCAAGGGCCACCTTCTCATCGTTGAACAGGACCCAACCTTCCTTCTTCTTGATGAACGCCACGTAATGACCAGCATGGATGCTGCTACCCTTGTGGCAAACAATGCTGCTGAGAGAATACTTGGACGGTTTAGTATCTTCAATCTCAATCTTCTGTGACGCAGGAGGCTCAGTCGAGCCACTGGTAGTGTCATCGTCTCCAAAGTCGCCAGTAGCATCAGGATGACTGAACAGCCAGTCGACGGCACGCTCCATATCACCGTCAGTCTCTTTGAGAGCTTGTCGAGCTTGCGGTACTGAGAACCCCATGTTGCCAAGACTCTCGATCTTCTCTGGATCAGCAGCACGACCGCCAGCTGCAGGTGCTGGAGTTGGTGCTTCGAGCGGCGTGTCGATATCAGGATCTTCCATGTGCTCGAAAAGCCATCCAGCAGCCACCTCGGCGTCCGAATTGCCAGTGGCGTTTAATGCCTTTTCGCAACGGACGCGTGGGAATCCCATGCTCATGAGCATTTCCAGAGCTGTCTCGTTTGGCACGAATTCTTTCAATGCTGCCGGGCCAGCACCGGGATTCTGGTCATCTTCTGAAAGTTCTTCTTCGCCAGGCTTCTTGCCTTTGCTTCGATACGACTCCATGTCAAATACTTCATCCCCGACGATGACCGCCACGTCTTGCTTCGTGGGCACCCAGTTTACGAGCTCGAACCGTCGCGCGTTCACAGCAAGGACTGTTGGAAACGTTTTGAAGAGAGACTGTTTGGTGAAGCCTTTGTTGCCACAGCCGGAACAGGTGAGCTCTACGACCTCTGGCGCGGTGAAGTCGTCCAAGCACTGCTTTAATGTAACCGGCTCAAACTCTTCCTTCTTGTCCTTATCGCCGTCCAAATCCATGAAGTTGTCCGGCTTGGCAATACGCTTGATCGGTACGGCTACTGAGATGTTCTCCATTTCATCTTGCCTGAAGCGAACCTTTTTGCACGAAAGGCACTGCAACTTCTGCTCCATGTAGAATCGGAAAGCGTCAACTGGATCGCTGACATCCTTGTAATGGCCGCGCGCGCCTTGCTGTGATCGAGAGATGAGCTTGAGGATGTGCAAAAGAAGTTCGAAGGCGTCTTGTTGCCGCATAGTGCTAAACTCTGCATGACCTTTACCGACTAAGTGCTTGAGCATGGCCGGTGCCAACCCTCTCTGGTATGGCTTCTCGTCTGCATCCTGTGAAGGTTGCACGTTACTGTCTGGCTTGCTGTAGCGACCAGAGAGAAGTCCATCGGCAAGCTTCCGCAGCTGAATCTCGATGTCCTCGGCCGGTCTGGCGGTGGGCGGTATGTGTTCGTCTGGTCGGTGGTAGCGTTTCGCAAACTCTGGTATCGAAAAGAGTGACTGTACAACAGAGGCAAGATAGCAAGTGTTGCCCAGGTTCTTCAGTCCAGTAAGTTGTGGTCCGAAAAGTGGCTTCAGCTGACGACCTTCCGCATCTGTCATGGAAAAGTCCAGCTTGAGATTCTGTTCGAGCTCCAGCTCACGTTGACTCTTTTCCGTCTTGACACGGTCCGCAATGTTGATGCCCCAGTGCTGCAAGTGCTCTACCAGCTTCGGGTCCTTCTTCTCGTCGTCGCAAGCATAACACCAGATGTCTGCAGTGCCCTCGGCTGTGATCGATCCAAGTTTGACGGCTACTGGATGATTCGTGTTCTCAGTATGCTCGACCTGGTGATTGTTGCCACCTGATCCATCATATTGCCGTCGACCACAACCCAAGCTGCCACAAGTCAAGCACAGCCATAAGTTCTCCTTTAGATCACAATTGACGCACTTGCCCAGGTCGCCACTCGCAATCTCCCGTGCTGGCTCTTGGTCGAGAAGGTATGTGTGCTCGCAAGGCTCAAGCTCAAGCTCCCATGCCTTAACTTCCTCTTGCTGTGCAAATGTGCTTGCCTTCATGACACTAGTTACCACGTCGCCGACCTTGCCTTCCTTGGGTATGCCATCTGCGCCACATTCGAAGCACTTGATATCTGTCGCCGTATCGTAGATGTCCTCATCTACTTCGGCCTTGATCTCGAGCTTGCTGATTTTCTGCTGTGGCTCGTTCTCGTCCCGCTGTTTGCGCTTGCGTGTTCGCTTGATGTTGACCGCCAGAGGGTGCTTTGCTTGTTCGGCATGTCGCTGGCTGTGGTGTCTATCTCCAGCACAGCCGCCGTTGAAGCAGTGTAAACAGACGTCGAGGCCAGCTGGATCTTCGCTACTGTCGAAGCAAATCGTGCAGTCTTCTCTGTAGACATTGTCCGATGGCTTCGGTGGCTTAATGTCGGTATTGGCCGCATGCGGGCAGAATGCCATTTTGAATTCGAAGGTCTTTTCAGACTAGCTGTACCAAGAATATGACAGAAGAAGTATCAGCTCGTAGCTATCGATTGTGGTCGGTCGTAGGGTTGTTGTTGTTGTTGTTGTTGTTGTTCTTGTTCCTGACAAGGCACACACGAACAGCTCGAGCTGCAACCGCGCACTGTTTGCCTGCGCGTCAGCCAAGCAGTTTCGCGGGGAAGTGGCGTTGGATCAGAGTTATTCGAAGCATATAGTTATGCTTGGGTGCAACACAGAGCTAGAGCAGCAGAGCGCGATTGTAAGAGGTGATTTGCTATCTACGCCCCCATCCACCACGTCAATAGCACTATCTACGCCCCTCCTGGAATGGTCCACTTTCACACATCTCAGGCTGTGTCAGTTACAGAAAGTGCGCCTTCCATCAGATGTACGTGCAGTCAAAGAGAAAGCCGCGGCCGCGCGCGTACGCACTGTAGCAAGGGACTGCGATGCGACAAAGTACAAGTCCCAAATTGAGGTCCGCCAGACGGTCCTGCCGAGAACTCGTTTATGGTATACCATATCGTACAGGTTCTGGCAATGTGAACGAGCTCGGGCTGCGAGAGATAGTTCCACTATGAGTGGTGCGAATGAACGAAGCTATCGTACGACTGGAGCAAGACTTTTGTCCAGGCATACAATTCCTAGCATTGGGGCGGGTTTTCAAGGCTCTTCTTTGTACAACCTTGTGCTGTTTTCCCGAGTTCAGTCCACCTTGTGACTGCTGGCCTGGTTCCATGACGCTCATCCTGCGCGCTTGCCTCACACTCGTAAGAAGCTTCTTCATCAACCCCTTCGAAGCACTCGTACATCTACAAACGCACTCTCACCCAGCACGCCCGTTACTCTGCTCGGTCGCATTGAGCTTCGGACCATGAAGATGCTTTCCCACGAAGTAGTCCCACCTCGGCCCACCCATTTCTTCTCTCGCTCTACGTTGTAGCACGAGCTTCTGGGCAGCTTGCTTCAGCATGGTGCTTGGAGGCGCATAAGAGTCGATTCCAGACTCGAATGGGCGCTTCAGGTACTGCTCTGTAGCTTTTTCCATCTTTGTCAAGCTGGCACCGCCAACCACAGTCTTCTCCTCACCTGTCAGTGGGTCTTTCCAGGAGCCTCGTTGCCATTCGTCCAAAGGCATGTCTTCGAAACCTTTTGATACGTTCAGGCGCTTGTACCACGTGTGTTCGCCGTGCGCATACTCTCGCATTTGCTTGTGCTGCTTCTCGCCTTCTGTGTATTTGATGAGAAGATTCTGAATCACAGCTCGCTTCTCAAGGAACTTGTTGAAGAATGGAATGCGCCAGGGAGCAGAACTTGCGAAGCCATCGTGTGTCGTGTTTGGCCTTCCAGTGCCGATGCTGAGCATGAGAGCTGGAGAGGTCGCTTTGCCTTCATACAGGGCGTGGAACTCGCTCAAGGCAACACCGCTTGGGTTGTTCTCACGAATGCCGCCGTCCTTGAACGACTTCTCCTGTTCGTCTACCACCGCTTGCACCATCTCGAAGTAGAATGGGGCGGCGGTAGTAGCACGAGTCACGGTCCAGATTGGTAGACGATCGGCACCTTCATTGTAGCGGGTAATCCAGTTCGGCGCGTCCTCTGAATAGTAATGCGGATACGTCCGTAACAGATATGCTTCTGAAATGTGCTCGTCGTGCGTTGCCGTCAAGCAGCACGACTGGCATACTCGTGGTTGATCAACGTCGAATGGCACAGGCTTGTTCAGTACATCAGTCAACTTATCGCTGTCCCAAGGGTGTAGGTCATTTCCGTCGCAATTCTCATGTTCGTGGCATCGGCTGCTGACAATATCTCGCACAGCCTTCTCCAGAGGCTCGTGGTAGTACTTGGTCATGAGCGGCACTTTGCTTCTGTGTTTTCCGAACAGGTCGTCTCCGACTTTGCGATACAGCTCCAGACCCTCGCTGACAGTCATCCGTAGGCGTCCAAGGATAGTTGCGATCAAGCCTCCCGTCGATGTTCCATACATGAAGTCAAAGTAGTGGCAAGGCAGCAGTTCTTCCTCGAACACAGCCTTGCGTGTGGAGAGATCCGCAGTAATGGCATCCTGCAGCAGCGTCTCAGTTGCGCCAATCGGCACCGCCTTTGTACTGTCAAGCTCTGTTCGCACACCATGCTGGCCTTCACCTTCGTCTGGATCATTACCAAGTTCGCGATGGTGCCCAGCTCTACCACGAGGCGCGCCGGCTACAGTCTGCTCCTTGTCCCCATCATGTATCGTGTAGTACTCGGTGGGACTGTCGGTTCGCATCTCAACTGGTGGTTCGTTGTCGTAGTATTGCTCCCATAACCATACTTCATGCATGAGTGCTTTGAGTATCATCAGACTGCTGTAACCACGAATGCCCCCACCATCGAGCGTGAGGATCGAAGGATGCCATGGATCGTCGACAACCCGCGCCCAGACACGTCCAGACTTCTCACTATCACTGGTCTCTTCTCTTCGCGGCGCACTTGGGGTTCTACTTGACGTTCTTGTCCGCGAGCCAGAAGGCGCAGACAGTGTCGCCGTACTCTCTTCCATCTTCTTGTCTTCAGCCGTGGAGGACAGAATGCTCCACGGCCTCACCGGTATTGAATCCACTTTGAAGCGGTCCTACGTTGGGCAAGGCTATCTCTGGTTTGCTATGGAATGTCGTCTGATCCCAAAGGATTTGACCATCAGCTGGTCCAACTGGAAGTCGTCGAGTCGTCACGGGTAAGGCAAGAAGCATGCGTGGCCTGTACGGCGGACAGATGTGCTACGTTGAAACGACCGAAATGGAATGTACGTGATGAGCGGCACCGCAGGATCGCGTGCCTGGTCGTCACGCTTCGTCGGTGGGCAGAGATCCTCTGCTCTCGGGCGTAGAGATGGATGCTTCTTTGATCAGGGACGAGTGTTCGAGGGTGTGTGACTACCTAGCTCATGGGGACAGGTGTCTCGGAATGTGCTCGATGAGCTCGGAGGTTCCTGGCATATTAATCTTCCTCTGTCTGCTGGGTTACTATGATTCCAGAAATGCGCGATGCAAAGAAAGGAACGCGACAAGTCCACGCTTTGCAATAGGCAACGGGTGGTAGTTCTATTGGCGTACGGGATAAGGTAGCGAACCAACCTTTCGAGATGCTGAAGGCAGCTCTCTTCTGACCAGGAACATCTCGCCCACGCCCCGTGATGATCTCGCGCGGCCGAAGTGGATGCAGATGCAGCCCAAGGAGGCATAGTGTGAGGTTCGAACATAGCTAGTATAGGTGGCTGAGATGAAGATGGCTTGAAACAACATTCTCCCATTCGAAGGACCACCTGCAGCAGAGGGGCGGGCGACGTGCCTGCATGTTCAGCGGTGCGGCGTTGAACGGCGAGCAAGGCATTCGCCAACCATCGTCGAACACATGTCAGCAAGCATGAGACCTGTGCAGAATAGAATAGAATGCCGTGAACGCGTCATGCGCCACTCTGGGGCCTTGCACTTTGCCGCTTCCGCTTGCGCTCTGTGCACGGACGCCAAGGTTGTGGCTGGGCTGGTCTGATGACGGGAGTTTGTGGACCCTTCCTTCCCTTTGCGAGTCATCTGTACAACCACGACGGTCGATCCTTCCGTCCGATGCTCTCGACCAAATGCAGCCTCAGATCCCGCGATCGCTCCTGCAAGTTGACTGCCTGAGTCTTCAGCTGACATTCACAAGCGCACTCTACATAGTGGCGGTAGGGCACCTCTGAAAGCGCCGTTTGCCTCGACAACAAACACGAGCACGCCCTGTCTCAGGCCGTCGCATTCCACGCATCCAGACTCGCTTTTCAGGCAAATCTCTTCGTATCATCGTTATTGTTCTCACTATTGCGACGGGCTCCGTAGTGACTCACCTCCATCCGTTCCTGGCGGCCGCCGCCTGGACGATCACGGGCACGATGGGCACGATGGGCACGACGCGTACCGAAGCGGGCGCAACAAGCAAAGTCGACACCGGCTTGACAGATTCCACCCACGGCTCGTCAAGTAGCAGCGCCAGTGCCGAAAGGTATTGTCTCGACGAGTTCGACGAAGGTCCGATCCTGCTCTACAAGTATCGCGGCGGGCTCCAGACCTCGTCGCAAAAGGATCTGTGTGCATGGCTCGACAAAGGTGAGTGCGCCGTCACCGTAACCACCAGTGCAAAGATCGTCGCAGCCACTGATATCTGTTCGCACAGACGAGAAGCTCCGTGTGACGAAGAAACAAATCCCTCGCATGTCTTCATACGTTGATGTGAAACGTCACGACCTCTACCTTTCAGAAGAGCAAGAGATGTACAAGAGCTTGCCCAACTACGACTCGTCACTTGCCTCGGTCAAGGTGCCATCTACGGCGTATTGGAGCAGGCTCATTTTGGGCAATTACAAAGATCTTTACATTGTTTCGCCGGAAACGACGCCCACCTCGAGTCTTGCGGACAATGACAGCCAGCGTACCAGCCCTACAGATAGCTTCGGGCAAGGGAGCCAAGAGTTCGCGAGGATCGGTGCTACAGATGAGCATCATAATACGTGACAAGGCGTTGCAGCCTCAAGTCATGTCATTTCTGCCAGCAGTTCAGCAACGGTCGTCCGGCGCGAGGAAGGATTGTGGAGTACAGTCCAGGTTCGAACACCCTATGATACCAATGAAGGAGTTACAGAGGATAATCCATCAACGATGTGATGCTGGTGCTTTAATAGCCTGCTTTTCCATCTATATATCCGTGTAACGGGCGTGTCAATGCCGGCAGAGTCTTACACATTGGCAGCATCGCCGAACTGTGTTCAAGATGAGAAACGCCCTGATGGGCGATCATACAACTCGACCTCCGCAGACATTGCAGTCATAATCAAATCGTGGTTAACATGCCTTCCATTGAGAGCTCGCGCAATTCTTCTGAAATGCGTTTCCATCAGCCTGAACTGCAGCCAACACATACATACACGGCTCCAAGCAATTGCAGCACTTGGAAAGGACAAGCTTATCCACATACTTCATACCAGCACTGGTGCATAGCACACTTTGGCTACCCCGGAGCTGTCAACGATGATCTACAGAAGCATCGGCCACTCGCCGAACCTTCCACCACACTTCACCCTCTTCGAGTCCCTTCCAAGCCCACGCACATGAAGGAACCTGCGTTCTCTACTTGCTGCAGGGTCTGTATAGCGCCGTTCGTGCGCAGCTTGTAGAGATACCATCACCCGCGGAGCATGCCGAAGCCGTTGCTGATTTCTATACTACGTTCACAAGACGCTTCAATCTAGAGCAGCTCAGCACAGATTCCAGTACGCCCGCAGGCCTTCCGATCTCCACGCACACTTCCAACCAGTCTTGCGCTCGATCTGCGCCAGGAGTTCTAAAGTGGCGAACTTCTGCGACTTCGTCCTCATATGCCTTCCGCATATAAATGCAGGTTGAAGCGAGTTGACCAGGCAGGCAGTATGGTTGTTCGTCTCGATTATGCCCGCTGATGCAAGAGCATGTCGATAAGCGTCTTCTCTAAGGCTGAGCGCCTCCGCCGGACGACGGTTTGCAGCATATTCCAGGATCAGCACCATGGCACTGTTCCACATGGTGTGGCCCATGGTCGAACTGTGCGTCGAGAACAGTATCTGCGGGAAGGCGTGGTCGGCTTCTGCATTGGCTTCTCGAACGACGACCGGACGAGTCGCAACACTGCCCATGGCCTCCCAGCTTGTCATGGCTGCAAATAAAGCCTGGAATTCGGAGTCGGTTGCAGCCGGGGCTGTGCTTGCGACCATATCGACAACGCGGCCAGTAAGCCATATTGCAATCTGTGAATGCATGTCTTCATCGACATTGGTAAGTTGAAGGATCTCACTAGGGTCATCAAACCATGTATCTGGGGACAACATCGTCTGCGTCGAAGCACAAAATGCTGCCCAGATGTCGATCCTTGCATAGTCCCAAAAGCAGCCGCTGATCAACCCCCCAGTGGAACCGTTCCAGCGATTGTGCGTGTATATGCTTGCGCATCCTTGGACATGACGTCGCCAGTCGTCGTATGTCACGGTCATCATCTCGTACACCGACAGCAGGACACAACCAGCCAACGTGCCAACCTTTTCGAAGCGCCCAGACATTGACTCTATTGCAAGCCGTACGGCAAGCTGATACAAGTGCAGAGGTAGGGACTCGGATCCAGCCGTCAATGATCGCCGCCCTCTTAGCTCTATGTTCTTGGCAGATATAGCAAGTGCGGCGGCCCTCCAGGGAGGGCAAGTCAGCATGGTCGGTACTTCGATCCGGGAGTAGTAGCGGTGTCCAGTATGAGCATCGAACCACGGAGCCACTTCAAGGATATAATTTTGCAGCAACGTCAATTCCAGATCCGTGGCTAATAGTTCCTGAACCAGGTCCGAAGCCCCAAGGATTGCCCAATTGGTGAACAACTCAGGCGGCGGAGCAGGACTGGGAACGGTTGATCGAATGTTGGCAATGTCGGCTGTAGCAAATTCAGACATGGAGATGTCTGGCATAGGATCTGGCACTGATATGCTTGGGCTGCTGATGTCCGTAATCGCAACCTCTGGGCTGGCAAGATCCACTTGGCTTGCCATATCATTGATCGTGGCACCGGTGCTCGGCGTCAGCAGACCTATCCCAAGAGGCTTGGTCGTTCGCGGCATGGCTGGTGACGATTGGTCTGTTCCCAGAGGATCGGTTGTCCTCCCAATGGTGAGTGGGTTTTGCTCTGCATTATGCAGACGCCTAGGTGGCTTCTCGGGATTTTCGTGGAACAAGATCTTGATATCGCGATTCCACACACAATCGGTAGTAGATCTGTCGCACCGCTTGCAAGTCGGTTTGTGCTCGTCGCAGCGGACATGTCTGTCTCGGCAAGGGATACATCCTGTACGACGGCGCGTAATATTACTCCTGCCTGTTCCTGGCGTCTTCGTGCTCTTCGCGGCTTCGCCCGGCATAGAAGTCTGCTTTGGCATGTCCCACGCAGCCGGTAGCGGATGACATCTCGAGCGGAACCAGGTGTGTCAGAGTACATTCGTACACTCTTCAGCAGTACTCGAGTACTTGGGGCTCCAGCCAAAGCCTCAGTGCCCCGCTTGATGAAGCTTCTCCGCATTGTTGATCTTCGAAGCACAGCGGGATCCTACGCCAAGGTGTACCTTGAGAGTACAGCCACTGGGACACTGTGCGAGCTGGCGTCCTGTGTAGATGAGGTGCCTATTCTTGAATCATCTCAGCGACAGCCGATACAGCAACGAATTGCTCAGATCATATCTGGCTACTGCTCCAGAAGATTTCCAGTCCTCCGTATTTTCCGGACATATGGCTTTGGGCTACCAGATATCGCTCTGGCACGAGAGCGACACGTGGCCGGCCATGTCGGCTAGCCATCAGCACCTGGGGAAAGGTCGCGCAACGATGACAGAATTACATGATCAAAAGCGGATGCTGATTCTCGCAGACCCATGAAATGGAGAGTGAGGTGGGTCTCATACATCGAACAACAACAACAACAGGTGCCTTCCCCCTTCCGGCCAAAACAACGACTCAACATCGACCTCCGCCATTACTGCCCACCATATCCTCCGGCCTTCTCACAATCCGCCTCTCCATACTGCACACCCTCCTCCCCGACGCTCGTTTTCCAACCACTTCTACACTCCGGACTGCCCACATTCCTCAAGATAGCACCGGAATTCGCCTCCCGGTACACTTTGTAGATTTGCTTCTTCGCCACGTCGACGAACAGGATCGCGATGCCTCTCGTTGGGAAAGGCGAGGTGACGAGTTCGAAGTACCAGGTAATCGTTTCGCAGTTGTGGGAGATGAAGAGGTCTTTAATCTTCTCTACTGGTGGGAGTTTGGATTCTTGTTCGAGGAGTTCCGAGCGGGAACTTGTCATAGTCGTGTTGAGCTATCGTAGTGTCAGTGCAAACTATTCCGATCGACTCTGGTCTTTTGGGGGAATTTCCTTCCTACCGGGATCTCCTCAACGAAATTGCTGCTGTCTGAAATGCTTACGAAGTCGTCTGGCACGACTCTTTGTGCGGCATCTTGGTAGCCTTCAAACCGGCCCACGACCGTGTGGAAATCTTTCATGATTTCCTGTACGTCTTGGGAGGAAAGGCATTGATTTGCGGATGCCGGGTGCCATGTGCTTCTGGCAAAAGTTGGTGCCAGTTGTAGCAGTGCCACTCCAAAGGATGGAAGGCGGACCATTGTGACGCTCGATGGTAAGCTGGGTTGCAGGACAAGACGAAAGCACGGGAGGAAGTTGGTCTTATATAGCTGACGTGATGATACTTTGCCGCTGATACTGTGATTCATTTATGACACAGGAAGCGATTCAATGGTATAGAGTTGGTCCAGCCATGACAGCATGAAACGGAACAGACTTTGGTGCGGAAGCACTTGTGCCACACGTCACTTGAGAGTTCTTCGAACGTTTATTGTGTGAAGTCCTCCTGAGCGAAGCCTTAGCTGGACGTGCATAGTTCGTCGGTGCGGCTGATGTGCATCACAGTACGCATCGGCTCCACTAGGTATGCACTCCACAACTTTTGCTCTGTGCGGACGACGCCTTTGGCTATGATACTTATCGGACTTTGAACCTTAGTAGCAGGATACATCGTCTTCGCACATCGGAATATCGAACAGCAACACGACAAGTTCATCTTGCAAGATCGTGTGACCAACAGGAGTGATAGACCTTGGAAGCGCTCCCAGGAAGTCAGACACTGTCGCTGAGCTGAAAGAAGTCACTGACCAGTTAATTCAAGAGTAGGCGAAGTGGTTCCTGGCGAACGATATGCCGTGCTTCTGCGGCATATCATTCTTAGTACATCCGGACCATCGAGGCCGCGGTGTCGGCTTCAATCTACTTCAGGACCCTCCTAGCTGCTGACAATGACGCTTATGAACGAGCGTAATGTGCTGCCCCGGACGTAGCTGCGAAAGTCGCGCAGTCCTTAACCACAGTGCAGGAATTGCACAGCTGCCAGGCTGCACTGATCGAGGGATGTGGCCGGTCCAGCGGCGTCGCGCTGGACTGTTGCATTCAGGCCATTGTGGCTTCCTTCAGGCTTGGGACGCGGCGCTCGTCTCAAATGACCAGCTTCTTGTGATGGTATGCTTATGCTTTGAGCTCGCAACAGACCTGCTTGTTGACGAGTAGGAAGTTGACATGCGTCGCGGGATCCTCAAGGCTATGGTAAGTGCGGTGGTCGAAGCGGCGATGTGAGATGCGGCAGTGAATGTGCGAAGTTTGGACATCGAGAAGAAAACGCTGTCTTGCGCGGTCTTGAAACACACGAACGGGCATGATGCCGTGATGCCCGGACACGTGGCTCGATGCTGCAATTATTGCTTCAACTGCATTCACACCTCATGGCCTGAATGTCTGGGGTACCCATCCTTGCATGACTGAGTATCGCCAGCGTTGCGTATGACATTACTGTGTTACCATGCGCCTTGATGCAAGTTGCAAGGAGGAAGCATTTCGAAGATCTAGTCATATGTGTTGCTGTCAGGCAATCCTTCTTGCTTGGGTATCGACGGCTATCTTTAGACTGGCGTATGGCAAAGATCTTTGCTATGAAGCGGGGAGGGGGCAATCTGATGGAGTGAGCATATCGGTGGTACATGCTCTCGGATACTGCATATGACTACAGCATCGCCCTGTAATGCTCTGTCCACTATGAGTTGCTGTTGTCCCCCAGGGGATGGGATGTACTTCCAAGCAAGCAAGCTCGCCAGTGCCGCCACGCATCATGCCTATACTCATTGGTCAAGGACGCCATGGGAAATTCCGCATCGTGGTCTTGATGTGATTCCAGACAGCGCCCTGCTGCGACAAGAGGACGCATGATCTGAATGTCCGTTGCTCAGGAGGAGTGTCGAGAACCCATGATGTTGTTCTTGGCGCCGCCTTCCTCGACTTCATCTCCGATCTTGCCCCAGCCCGTCCTTGAAGGCCATCCTTTACACATCGATCTCGGATGCACTGCAACATCTTCCAATTACACATTCATCGTTAAACATGAAGTAACAGCTTGCAATGAAGTGCCGCTCTTAGATTAGCACGCTGATAAGAACAGCGACGTCATCAGGAGGAGAGCTCCTCGCCGACGGCCAGCAATGACCTTGTGCTACCCCACTGCGAAGAGAAGTTAAGTACGAAAGATGGAAACACTAGTTGCTACCGTCTTGAGGCACTGCCGTAGCCTTGAGGTCGTTCACCGAGTTGGATACTGAAACTCTGAACCCCAGCATTGGAAGATATCACGCCAGCAGCACCGCCACAAGTATTGAATCACCATAATGGGCAAGAAGCGTGAGGCAGTTCCCCCGCAGCAATAACGTAGAAGCGTGGCATTGACACTAAACAGGCGTACAGGCTTGCATCAGTGTCGATATCGATGCTGTGGCTGGCTGGCTCGGTAGTTATGGAGGCGAAGACAGCACGAGCGACATCAGTCGTGGTATCTTTGCTGGCACGATAGGAGTGGAAAGGTTACTCAAGATGTTCAAAAGGTACAACATCAAGACGACCTTCTTCATCCCAGGCCACAGTCTGGAGACATTCCCAGAACAGTGCCAAATGGTGGCAGACGATGGTCATGAGATCGGGCTCCACGGCTACAGCCACGAAAATCCTCGATCTATGACCTTGGAGCAACAGACAGCTGTCATGGATAAGTGCTATCGCCTGATCAAGGACTTTCAGCATGGAAAGCCTCCACGTGGAATAGTTGCACCCTGGTTCGTTGCCACGAGACCATACAGAAAAGGGTGCTGAGCTGATGCTGAAGTAGGTGGGAGAGTTCTCAAGAAGGTGCTGAGCTGATGCTGAAGTATGGCCTGGAGTATGACCACTCGTTCTCACACCACGATTGCCAATGCTATTGGCTGCGTACTGGAGACAGCTGGATTCCAATCGACTTCAAGCAACATCCTGAGCACTGGATGAAGCCTTTGACGGGAGGGCCAATGACCGGCCTGGTCGAGATACCCGCTTCTTGGTATCTCGACGACTTACCTCCGATGATGTTCATCAAGAAAGCTGCAAACAGCCATGGTTGGGTCAACCCTCGAGACGTTGAAGAACTCTGGATGGATCAGTTCCACTATTTCTACCGCGAGTACGACGAATTCGTCTTTCCGGTTACCGTGCATCCGGATGTATGCGGACACCCTCATGGACTGCTGATGCTAGAAAGGTATGTAGTCAGCTCAGCATGATTTGACCAGCACCGAGCACGCTAACGCCGGCACACAGGATCATTGATCAGATCAACAAGCACGAGGGCGTCGAGTGGGTCACCATGGAGCAGATATGCGACGACTTCAAGGCGAAGTCGTCGGCACCGAAAGGCGCTCTTATGCCTGCGCCGCCAGGAGCAATATTGGACAACCCTAGCTTGGAGTTGCAACAGCAGCAATAGCGACGTCGTGGTGATGGTGGTAGTAGTAGTAGTAGTAGTAGAGTAGTCTTTGACGAACAAACGATCATTGTCGTTGGGTATCATGATTCTCGTATCTACTACACATGCAAGGCTAACCCAGACCCGCCATGCGTAGCTTTTGCCGTTCATTCCCACTCCCATCCCGTCTACCTCGTACAACACTAGAGTGGTAATTTTTCCTCCCGCCGGCGCCCGCGCTAATCGAAAGAACACGTCATGAATATCGTCAATGAAACATCAAAAAGGGCCCCCTCATGGCCTGTCATCAGAACACCAGCAAGTTGAAACAGAGAGGGTCTCTCCAAAAAAACAAACCCTCAAGCCTGCAGACCGAACTCTGTCGTCAAGTCTGCGCCGGTAATGCTCTCCCACGCCAGCCGCACTTGCTCGTGCAACCTCACGGCGGCAGCCTTGCTCCTCCCCTCCTTGAGCGCTTCGCAGATGTCTTGCGCCTCGATAGTAGTGCCGCTGTCCTTTTCCCAGAGCATCTCGGCCATCATTCGGCGGACGAGGATCTCGGTCCAGCGGCCATTGTCTTGGCGGAAAGAGTTTGTGGGTGAGGACGTTGGGTCGTCGAGACGTTGGAGCTTGAGCTGCAGGAGGAAATGTTAGTCGATGGGAGGGGATTTTTTGGGTAGGTAGGTAGGTAGGTAGAGGTTTGGAGTGATGGTTACGTACCAATGCTTCACTGAGGAGGTTGATCATCCAGATTGCTCGCGCATCTTTGGGGTGCATGTTGACGAGTTGGCGGAGCATGGCGAGGATTTTGAAGTGTTCTTGGCGGTACTCAGTCGATGAGCATGCTGGTAGTTGGTAGGAGAGCAGTCGGTTGAGTTGTTGACGCCGTGTTTGGGTCTTGATCTGGGTTGAGGGCAGCATGATTGTTTGTTGTGGAGATGTTCGTTGGGTAGATGTTGTTATTG
This sequence comes from Exutisphaerella laricina CBS 326.52, assembly GCA_000504385.2. Classification (NCBI taxonomy): domain Eukaryota; kingdom Fungi; phylum Ascomycota; class Dothideomycetes; order Mycosphaerellales; family Mycosphaerellaceae; genus Exutisphaerella; species Exutisphaerella laricina. The sequence continues at coordinate 100,328 of KZ106802.1, read as the reverse complement.
GTAGTTGTTGTTGTTGTTGTTTGTTGTTGTTGTTGTTTGTTGTTGTTGTTGTTTTAGAGTGTTGTGATTGTTTTAGAGTGTTGTGATTGTCAAATATGCTCTTTAGTTCTATCCAAGAACGAAGCAATGGGAGTAGAATATATTGTCGTCGTGGAGTCGTGAAATATGGATGATGATGATGATGATGTTTGTGGCACTGCAGAGTCACAGACCTGCTGACGCTGTTCCGACGTTATCCCAGAGCGCCAATGTTGTAAGTCAAGAGCTTGTGTCAGTACGTCTTAAGACTTTCAGAGAGAGGGGAACCTGGCATTCTTACGAGTCGACATCAACGCCAGATTGGGAGCAGGGGCCGCTCCCCATTGTTTAGACTTCGACGCGGTCGGCGCCCACGGATGCACTTTACAAACGCCTCGTGGCTGTGGGATGAGACAGGGACAACCCGAAGGCCAGAGGTGCAGTCCACCGCCCCGACCAGACCGTCCGCCGTGGCGCTTCCGGGCAACAATACGCGTCGTTCGGTACTGCTATGCGGCACCACATGTCGCATGTCGCATATCGCTCATGAGTCATCCACACTCCTGGTCACCACAGTACTACACCGCGCCCCCCCCCCCCTTGTCCCTATGGGATTGCGCGTCACACACCACAGTCTGCTCTCCCGACGTCGTGCCAGCACTCACATTATCAGATCTTCTGCGGATGAGTGATCTGATCTGACACGCCACTTGCCTGGCCGCGCTGCTGCCGATCTTCGGCACCGAGCGAATATCGTGCGACAAACGTTGCGACTGCAGCAGGAAGGACCATGGCTTGATGGCTCTGATGGCGCTGCCCAGATCCCCACACGGTGGGGGTACTGCGGGTCCAACGGCAGGCAGATCTGGGTTAGTCAGCGCTCGCAGCGGCAGGTTTTGCCCCGTATGTCGGCGCTTCAGCACATCTGAGCGCCGACGTGGCGCAAGACACGGGAGACACCGACGAACAGCGGCCTTCTCGGTGCTGCCAAGCCCGCTGTTTTCACGGACGCGTACTCCCCCTCTGAAAATGGCTGGCCGATACTGCACTGTACCTCTCTTTCCAAACACCGTCATCGTATGTACGTGTCACGCGTCGTCGACCACTTGCTTGCACACGGGTTCATGGATCCATGAGTTTTTACATGTACACGTAGTAGTATATAGATATAGATAGCACGACAGACAGCCAGCCATGCTTTGTTTCTGATCTGGGACCTCCTTAGCAAGTTCGCCACGTGCGAGCACTGCCTTGATCCCTAATGCTTTCAGGCTTTCCTTGTCGGCCCTTCACGGATGTTCGCCACCTCGACATGATGACATCCTAAAGGGCAGACGTAGTCAATTCTCACACATCGCCGTCGACTGACCACGTGTCAGCTAATAGTGCACACAATGATGCCCGAGAGCTGAGTCAGATTTTGCAGTCACGATGCTGTGTTGACCTGTCGCCTGACCGTCAAAGTGTGTGTGCAGCACATACCGTTCCTGGCCCAGCAGGTTCTGTGGTTAGGAGGTAGCGCTACTGAAGCTAAATCGCGGAACTTGGTTACAATGGACCGCTGGGAACTTGGAGTGAGCAGCGCTGAGCGCTGTAGTGTTGCACCATCTGTTATCATAGCTGGACGTCGAATGCCTGTTCACCTAAAATCATGTGCAATATCAAATCTGCCGTGTCCAACTCATGCAGCGCACAACAATTCCTGGAGCACGGTCCTTACCACAAGAATCAGGGCCCAGAAGCTGGTACCAGAACCTGTCCCCAGGACAGCCGGCCACCATGACGCTGGACTATGGGTCAGTCAGCCATGGCCATGTTGCTATAGCATCCATGGCTCGGAGCGCTGTGGCGTGCTCTTCCTTGGCAAGGCCATCATAGCCACCAAGGGAGATTGGCATCTTCACTCTCAACAAAGTCCCGACACAGCCACAAAATCGTTCCAGATACTACTTTAGCAGCGGAATCTTGGGTCAAGCACCACACGTGTTCTTCGCTTTTTATCTAACACCGAGAGCGCCGTGAGTGACCGTTGGCATAGAATATCGTGAGCAGGGCAAAGGAGTAGCGATCACTGATGCAACTGGCACCCGCGAATTCAATTGCTCAGTCCTGGCGTGCTAACACTGCTGAAGAAGCCATACTTCAACGACAGGTCGAAGTCGGCGATACCAGGGACAAAGATTTCAGCGGACTAACTTACTCGAAGAAGGGATGTGTGTAAGCGCGAGCTCTTGGCATCGTTCCACTCAAACATATGACACAAAGGCCACATGTTAGGACAAGCAGAAGAGGACTTCACTTCAAAGCACAGAAAAAAAGAAGCAAGGAAAGATCAACACCGCATACGTAGCCTCGACAGCCCGGACGCAGCTAATTAATTGAGAGGGCAGATTTACGAAGAGGAAGGCAGGCGAGGAGAAAACAAATTCCTGGTTGAGGGGATTATCGACTCGATAGAGCTATCAAACGGCAATAAATGCTGAATGTAATACCATTTGACCACGTTTCATGCTCTGCTCCCAGAGATACCTGACTGCCGATCATTCAGCTTCGCCCGCCCACCCACTCTGCTCGGCGACAGCGTGCTGGGACTGCACGACTCACCGGATGCCTGAACGTCATGCCTATCTTCGTGTCGCCCTGCTTATTGCCGTTCTTGACTTCTTCTTGTGCCGCGCGCGCTGACTTTGCTACCGTCTTCCAGATCTGCTGACCTCAGTCCAAGCGAGACAATCATAGTGTAAACGCCATCGATGGTCGGTATGCGTCATCATGAATCTGGAGAATCAATGGCCGGATTTAGGACCCAGACTGTACAAACTCCTATACTTGTTACACGACTAATGCTGCACCAGGCAGCCCATGCTACGAACAAGTATACAGAAACGATCGTCCGTTAGTTTTGCTTGTACTCATTCATTCATCTCATCCTTCTCTTATTCATGTAGTACTTCATAGCCCACGTCAAGACTCGAATCCGCATCCTTCACCTGCTCTTCTGCCTCGTCATGCCAGCCTCACAGGACGTGTTGGACCAGCTCATCTTCATGTCATCGACAAAGAACATCCGCGGCTGGTTGTCCGCAATAGCACGGAACTGCAGACCACTCAAGCTCTTGAAACGTGGCGGAAAGGTGATCTGCTCAAGAGTGCAGTTCCTGAAGCCTGCGCAGGGAGAGAGAGTGAAATTCTCAGAATGCCCTGCAACTTCATCCTTTACCGTATTGTCGTACGTGTATGGCGTTGCTTCGATAGTGCAATCATCCGGTCCCGCATTAGAGCAACCAAGATATGCTGACTTCGCATCGAAGTAGAATGCTGAGTTGTCTTCGTCTCCGGTGGCGATTTCGCCTGGCTCGAGCGGATTGGCTGATGGCGGTGAACGACCAGCTCTCATAGGGTCGACGAAAGCGGCGACGTTGGGTGGAGAAACTGGCGAGAACGGCTCTACCCCTTTCGGTGCGTAGACATAACCCTCGCTAAAAAGCATGTGGTGGTACGGCCTCTGCTGTAGTGGTGGGTATTGTGTGATGTCGGTGGTGCCGTTGGTCTGATTTCCCAGCTGACGTCGCGTCGGATGGTAGCTTGGCAGGTCGTCGAAATTCATGGTGTACTCGCCTTGTTCGCCACAACTGCTGCTTGAGGTAGCTGTGGCTGGAGATGAAGTGCGAGCAGTTGGACGAGAAATGGTTGTGGCTACCGGGGAGTCGATGCGAGACGAGACGACAGAGCTGCTCAGCCTGGTTGAGGTTGATGAACGAACAGTAGAGCCCAAAGAATTCTCCGATACTGAAGCCGACGAGTCACGAGATGAGCTGCTCGAACGAATACGCGATGCTTCAGGTGTGACTTCGCTGGAAGCAAGCGGGATTGTTCTGGACATGGTGACTGTCATACTCGAGCCAGATCTCGCAAGTGTTGACTCGATGTCCGCAAAGGAAGGCGTAGGATAGGACGAGACACCGACAGTAGATAAGACTGTGAAAACTTTTGTTGTATCTGAGCCCACACTGGTTGAGGGGATCCGAGCGATGGACGGCGCAACTGACGAGCTAGGTAGCTGCTGAACTGTTGTTGAGAGTGTTATCACTTCTGTCGTGCCTGGAGCCACCCGGGTCGATGTGATGGGAGTCACGACTGGGGTCTGGAAGCCAAACGCCCCAATCGGGCCATTTTCGATGGTTGAGGAGAAAGTAAACAACTCTGTCGTACCAGAAGCGACACGGGTTGAAGTGCGACGGACGATGGATGTCGATGGTAGCAAAGCAGAAGCTGACTCAACGGTTGAGGCAAATGTCACCAGCTCGGTAGTGTCCAATACCACACGTGTCGAGGTGATAGGCGTCGCGACTGGAGTCTGGAAGCCGAGTGCCCCGATGGAGCCATGATCGATAGTTGATGAGAGGGTGAAAACTTCGGTAGTACCCGACGCCGTGTATGTCGAGCTCACTGGTGTTACGGTCGGTGCTCCAAAGCCAAATGCCCCAACAGCGCCATCCTCGATAGTGGAGGAAACGGTAAGCACTTCTGTAGTGTCCAATGCCGTACGTGTTGAGACAACAGGAGTTACGACTGCAGTCTGAGCACCGAATGCTCCGATAGTGTCAGATTCGAGCGGACCGGTATTGGCTGTGTTGACCACACTGGTGAAGCCCGAGCTAGTGAGAGTCGAAACGATCTCGACAACAGATGACGTGGCTGGAGCACCTACTGTCAAACCTGAAATAGACTTAAGTGACCTCCCCGACGTGATAGCGAGGATATTTGAGGAACCAGATGCCACGAAGGTCGACATCGCAACGGCAAATGATGAGGCCATGGTGCTGTTAGCGAGTATGGCTGCACCGAAACTGGTTTGAGCGGACTCAAACCCGGAGGAACTGCCGAGGATACTCGAATCAGCACCCTGATAGCCATTTGACGATATTGGCGGTCCGCTCGGAATGGTTAACGAAGGCGACGCTGAAGCCCCAGCAGCACTCTGATATCCAGCCGTTGGTATCGACAGTCCGCCTGTCATGATCAACGACGTTGAAACTGAAGCCCCGGCAGTACTGTTAGAAGGCACCGAAGACATTGACATGCTTGGAGCTGACGTGCTCTCGAGCGTGAAAGTAGTACCATGGCCATCGACGAAGCTTGTGATGGTGGCCGGGCCATTGGACGAGGCAGAGCTCGATTCCGGGAGTCCAAATGGCTCAAGGCCATCCGCAATACCAGTTGCACTGCCTGACAGATCGGCAACCTCCGCAGCAGAAGCACCCAAAGAGCTTACCGGCTGTAAGCTTGTCGTAAAAGCCGAACCTGCTGGGACGTTGTAGGTGATCGTGGTTGGAGAAGGTGCTATTGTGGTGAGCAAACCGTTGACTTGGGTCGTGAATGAGGGCTGCATTACTACCCGTGTAAAACGGGCGCCCACCGTGGTCGTGATCTGTACAGTCGTCGTCAATGTTGTTGAATTGCCATTGCCACGATAAACGACTTCGCTCATCGTTGTGGTGATGGCTGGAGGAGTTGTCAGGTTGATGTTACCATTTGTGCTTGACACATTCCAACCTAATGTATTGATACCGGTGAAAGCGGCTCTCGAATGAGACACTCGAGACAATGACATTGTAACGTAGTTGGTGCTTGTCAGCGTGGTCGTCAAATCCGGCGTCATCAGGCTGAATGTGGTTGACGTGTATTCAGGAGCCGTCAGAGTCGGCAATGGCTGGACTGTAGTCGTGCTCTGAATTGTCTCAGTTGTTGGAAGGGTAAGTGCTGATGCCTCAATGTCTGGGGTAGATGGCAGAGGCACAATGGTCTGTGTGGTAGCTCCGACAATATTGAAGGGACTAAGAGGAGCGTTATCGTTGAGCCAGGAGGTGGTGCCGCTGACCACAGCAAAGCTATAAGGAGGCGCTGAAGAAGACAGGGAAGCCGTGACAATGACAGTCAGTGTCTGCGTCTGCGTCGAAGCGAGGGTGATCGTGGCTATTGTAGAGAGCGCGCTCAGCAAGACTGAGCTGCTGGTCGTAGACCATGCTGTCGAAGTGACCGTGGTAGTAACAGGTATGTAGACAGTTGTGGGAGTGCAGACGTCCTGTGCGCTGGCAAAGATGTTAGTGAGGATAAATTCCAGGGCGCCATATAAAGCCGCGCCGACAACCAAGACCGCGATCAGGACTTTGATAAAGTCGTGGTACAGTACTGGTCCTCGAGGCCAGCTTGTGAAAGCATTTCGAATGTTACCTGCAGACTCTTGCAGTGTAAGTCCGGGTTGCGGAGGTATCGAGCTGCCATTTCGTTGCCTGACGTTGGTCTCTTCTGTCCCACTTGAGACATCGCTCGCGTATGCGGAGTCTTTCCTCGCTGCTCGCTCGGCCTTTGTGAGAACTCTGCCAGGATTGACTCTGTCACGTTTGTTGCGAGGTTCGCTGATCTGCCGATTGGGGGGAGGCCGAAAGGGCTTTTTGTTTCTGTTGCCCTTGCCCATGCTTGAGAAGTATCTGTAGGTCTGTTGCATGCTCTCAAAAGTGCGTCGATGTTTGTTGATGCCAAACAAATGCTGCTGGGTAGCGTGGAGGGTTGATGTTGATCGTGAAGCACGAACGCGTGGAGATCCAGATCCAGGACAAAGGAAAGGGAAAAGAAAACACTTACCCAGTCCCAGTGTTGTGAAAGGCAGCTGTGCCATTCCAGTAGGTACCATTCGCCAAGCCCATGGCGGTGGCTACCAGCAGGCCCGCTGGCGCTTTCACCTTCATGATGAACCTGGTCCGAGAGTAAGGAGTGACTTGGGATGAGGTACGCAGTGAAAGAGTGATGGAAGTTGGTTGAAGGAAGAACGAATGTGTCGGCCTGTTCGACCAGCCTGTGCGGTAGTGAAGGTGGAAGGAAGAAGTGCAGTGTGGTCTGAAGTTGTCAAGATTGAAATCAAGAGAGCGTGTCAAGAATCGCGCTAATGCAGCCACGATGACTTCCTCAGACGAGGAAAGGGCGACTTCACGACCTCGACTCATCATCTACAACAAGATCGGGATGTCTTCTTGGCGCAATAGCCACACAATGGTCGTCAAACAGGACCGTTCTCGCAATCCATGTCGTTTGCATGTCTCTACGGCCATCTTCTGTACGTTGCGCGAGCACTTGCAGTGAGCGCCACAGGTCGCGCGAACCCAAACAGTGCGCAGGGCTGGCCGCATTGGAGCGGACTCGATCGCCACTGCGAGATCACGAAAGCGCAGGCCTGCCATGTCCCATAACGAACGCGATCGCCTCTGACGCCGCCGGGCAGTGGATGTTTGTGAGCCTCGAGCCTGACATCTCGTGCTAGAGCTGTACTCAAGTCTCCACGCACACGCTTGGCCGACGCATGGTGAACCTCGTGTCCCACAACTCGATATTTCAGAGCAGAGCATGTTTGTTGAGAGGCTTGTCCCGTCCGGCTTTGACGCAATGGCTTCGTTATGGTATGAAAATCATAGGCGCCACCAGCAACTTGGTCCAAAGGGCCAGCAGCAGTGAGACGTCGAACGTAAGGCCTGTGGTGTGACCCTATCTTACGGGCTTGAGGAATGTGGAAGTCCTGCGCTCGAGCGCGCATGGCAATGCGATGTTGAACGAAGTCAAACGATGTCTTCGCTGCGCTCAGTGTGGGTTCACAGAACATTTGTCCTTGGACATTGTGTCTGGCATCTGGTCTCTTCCAACCTAAGCGTGTAACATGACTCATTCCCCGCGATGCGTGTATTCGTACTCTTCATTTGGTTATCTGTCTTATGTCGTGAGGTCACCTGCTCTTGTACTTCATTCTCGCTATCGAAATCCGTGATCATGTCGACTGGATCCACTTCATCCCGCGCGCTCTGCGCGCAGGATCGGGCATGTGCCTGAGACGGTCTGTCACTATGCCCAACGTCATGCGAACGATGACATCTCAGTCATGCGGCTCACCGCCGTAAGCGCGAGCTGCCTCCTCGAACTCCGTCTCTTATCTTTGCTTCCGGGTGTACTCTGGAGCTTGGGTAGAAGTGGGTTACCCTAAAGTGTACCAAATCTCCGCAGCGTGGCAGACCAGACCCTTTCCTCGTGGAGCCGAGTCACCTCATTTCGGAGCGGGCTTAGCAATCTGCCAGAGTGTCTTCCGATACCCAGAGACTTCTGGACTGTCTCCTTGATACGTGTCCTACTCAGCCTTGTCGTTGCCACGCGAGTGTGAAGAACGAGGAGCACAGACGCACGACGGGTTGGTGCGACCAAACCCCACAGCATGTGACTGACGAGTTCCACACGCGGGCAACATTGAAACTACGATTTCCGATTCACGATGAACCACAGCAACAACAACAACCAATTTTCGCCTGTGAACGGCCCCCGTCCCTCTCCAGCCTCACGGCGCTCGGCATCAATAGACACGATTGCGAACACAGCGAGAATGCAGAACGAGCGGCAGCATGGGGCACTGTCCATCAATGGTCACCAGCGAATGCCGATGATGGCGGCAGGTGAGGGCATGCCGCAGCGCATGGCAGTCAGTCCGCCGAAGAACAAGAGTATGTCTCAGTGCGGTACATGATAGTAAGGCAAGCAGGAGCTGAATCACTGCAACAGATACCCAGCACGTTCCTTGCAAGTTCTTCCTCCAAGGCCAATGCCAGGCTGGGCAGATGTGCCCTTTCTCCCACGATATCGAGTCTACAACCCGACCAGCACCCTGCAAATACTTCGCAAAGGGTGGATGTAAGTTTGGCAGGAAATGCGCGCTCCTGCATATCACTCCAGAAGGCCATGTCGTGAACCCGCGCATGCCGCCATACCCGCCGCAGCAGTATTTCCCTCCACAACCTGCGCCTTCTACATATGGCCAGCCACCACCAGGGCTGCTGTCAATGCAGGCGCAAGGTCTTGAGCAGAGGGCGAATGGAGACATGACCCCACAAGACTTTGAGCACTATCAATATGCGCCTCGTAACGGTTACGATTCGCTGCAAATCGACATGACATACACTTCAGCCTCTTCCAAGTTCGGATCGCCGCCCCAGCAAGACAGAGTCGCCACATCACCGCCTCAGAAGGGGCTTTCTGTCTTGGATGCGCCTCTGCCCAATTCCTTCGACAGCAATGGCATATCTAACGCTGCAAGATACGGACCATTCGCACAATCTGTACCTTCGAAGTGGAATGTCGACTCACCACCTTCGTCTTATCCCCGGCAGCCGCAACTCGGCAATACTGCTCTGCGAGATCTCCACAGTTCAGCATTTGGGGATCGCGGCATGGACAACCTGATTGCGAGTATGGGCTCGTCTCCACCAAGCGGGACCGATGAGCCGATGTCTTTCGAAAAGCGACCACTCCACTCTGACCGATTACGCGCTTCCCGCAATTTCATGTCTGCCAGCCTTGGAACGCGACCCCGAATGATGCATACTCTGGAATCGTCGGACGAGGACGAAGGCGACTCAGACCGTGAAGAAGACCTGCTGCCCTCAAGCTTGCACGATCTCATACCGGATGTCAAGTCCAGAAAAGAGTCGAGATCGCGGAATGCTGAAGATGGCAGTCCTGCTTCTTTCTTGGCAGCACAACGACGCACGATTTCAAATCATGGCACACCACACTCGTCAAGTCCCTCACGATACTCCGGTGTGTTTGCACAAAACCAGATGCGCGAAGGTCTAGGCCATGTTGGCTCGCCACTACGCGACTCATCCTTCCCAACTTCACATCCTACTGGATTCTCTGGAAATGGCGACTTGAGCCCCAGTGTCAGCAGTCCACCACGACAAGCAAGCATGAGCATGCTCACGCAGGGACTCCAGCGCACCAAGATCGACCAATCACGTTCAGGATCTGCTTCACAGGCACCCGCGCCTGTGCGCACTCTATCCAATTGCTCGGCTGGACGCAGCAGTATGGACAGAGCACTCAGCAGCAATAGCGTCAGTCAGAGGATTGAAGAAGAGCAGGAGCTTTTCGACATGGAGTTTGAGGAGGGAAGAAGACCAAAGAACAGCAACTTCGGCGCTATCGGCGGTGGCAGAATGGCAAAGTAATGCTGTTTCGAGAAGGCGCATGACTTGACTTCACATACGGAGAGCGGTATTTTGGATTTGAGTGATATCATAACGACTTCACGAACGACCTAAATGGTACAAAATATACTTAATCGAGCGGGTTTAGCGTGGGCGCAGGCGGGCATTGGGGACTGGGCATGGGAATTGGCTCACCAAAAACTCAACATGGGAGCATAATCGTCAAAGGTGGTTGACCAACGGATAATGGGAGGTGTTGCTCGATCTGGCTTTAGCGATGAAGAACGAGTACATGTAATGGGTACATTGACATCCGCGCAGCTTTTGGTGCTTCTTTCGGCTTGTTATACGGTACAAGACTCACCCACAACGTGCGTAGCAGCTTCACGAACTTGACCTTTTCAACATTACTTGGTCTTCGAGATCTACGTACGAGGCATATGCCGTTCAAACCTACAACAGGAGTCGCGCCACTGTATGCACGCCTAAGACTTGTCAAGAACTAACCAAGCGCATTGCATGAGACACTCTACGTTAGGGCTAGTACCAAGCGACCCGCGAGTAGAACTTGTTAGAACGACTCCAGTTATCCTTGCAACCATGAACTCTACACTCTGGGAAGCCTCACTGTAATGCAAGATAGCATCAAGACATCTCATCCTTGTTAGAATGACTTCGACCTCCACCGTCCTCGAACGATGTCAGTAGCATCAATTGATGCAATGAGCGGACGTGCGTACCACTGCGACACACGAGCACGGACCATCGTCGAAGCCCAGCTATTGCTGGCAGCATATATAGATAGATAGATAGATTCTTCATTTGCCTGTTGCGGTGCCCTTCGGCCCATGCAGGTCTGTAGTTATGTAGTTTGATTATAGGTAGGAAACTCAATGAGTGAAAACCCCCTCTTCATCTCCTTGTGGCCAAGCTGTTGTGTGATTCGATTTACAGTACTTCCTTCAGGGTGCACTAGTTAGTGTCAAGGTTGTTACCCACTGACTACCTTGCCTGCCGCCCTGATCCTTTCCCCTCTTGGCAGCATATATATATATTCTCGACGTAGGATGCGAAGATGATTGTGAAAAAAACGTATGCAGCGGATGAGTATCAGACGCATGTGGTGGATCGGAGTTTGGATGATGAGGAGTGGGTCAAACAAACTTGAGGCAATGATAGAATTCGGACGCAGTGGGCGAGTTTTGAGAACAGGGTTAGTAGTGTGCAGAGGTGTGGTGAAGGAAGGTTGAGGTGCTCGGAGGTCGTGGCTATATGATACATATAGTGTTAAGCTGTTCTCCGCATCCAGTTGATAATTGCGGGGCTCTTCTCAATAGCAGTGAGAAAAGCTTCTTGTGCTATCCACAGTCGCAACGAAGAGGGCCGACACGGGAGTACATACCTTGTACAGGGGCCTTGCTCTGAAGCAGGAGTAGGAACAGTCCATCACCAAGCATGGCTTTAGAAGGAGCACCCCGCAGGTAGTCAATGTATTCTGCCTCGTTGCCGCTCTCGCAGTTCCCGAATGGCATATCCTGGCGGAGACCCTATTGACACCAATGTACGATACTTTGTCCAATCCGTTGAGTCTCGTTTTTCCAACAGCTGCATCCGTCTCATCACATGTCTTGCAACAAGATAGCCGCTTGTGGCCAGGCCGAAGTGATCGTAATTCACGTGCTCTCGCGAACCGTCCAAGATCTCAGACAACGTGGGCCACAGCCTGCCGAACCAGTCTATTCGGTCGTCCACAGATTTCCAGGACCATGCTGGCGCACGACATGCGGCTGATCGTGAGGAAGACCTATTATCGTGCACAAACCACAAAGAGCTGCTGCTTTAGGTCATATCGCCACATCTTTTGTACTCTTTGTTATGGTCTTCGATAGGCAGCTGTTTAGGGTCGAACTGTGAGTAATGCCTCGTGGCGTGATGCGGCCCTCTTGGAGACGACCCGGCCGCGCTGACTTCTTTGCACTTCTAGTTGAGTTGAAAGTGGCCAAAATGTAGAACCATTGGAGCCACGAGGCGTTCCTGTGACCCCCAATTTCAACTGTTCAGCGCCGCTCCTTCACTTCGCGTATCCATAGACGGCTCCATTTTGATGAGCTCTTCGACTTGTGCGCCACTTTGTCATGTACTCAGGCACGTTTTAAGGGCAGCGGTATTCATAGGTGCCACCTTGCCTTTATCACTACCGTACAACAGTCCTGTTGAATGCCATGCCCCACGAGTTCTCACCTAAGTTAGTTGCATGAAGAATGCGTATCACAACGCTGTGTTAGCCATTGCTGGATCTGGCATGAAGTGTTTGGCAGAGCCGTGCTTGAGCCAATTGTAGAATCGTTGATGCGATGGTTCGAACTTAATAAAGGTCAGCCCCAAAGCACTCAGTGCTGGCATGCACCAATCTCTCGTGGACAGCAGTGTATACCATAATGACATCTCACGACATAATATAGCCCTCAGCAGTGGCACGTACACTTTCGCTATGGCCAGGTTAGTCGTGGGGGCTTGGAACGGTGTCACCAACAGCGACGGTAGTGCCGAGAGAAATGTTACCGGAAGAATGTGCCAATGGGCCTGGGCATGCAGAGACAGCTTGCAGTCCATAGTTGAGCTTCCGCCGTAGACGTCACCCAGCACCCGGCAAGATCCGGTTCAACGTGCAGGTCTAAGAACAGTCAGCTTTAGGTTGTATCGCATGGCATGGAAGTGTATGCTTTGACGTACCATGCCCATGTGTCTCACCGCGGCTGCCCGACTGATAATTTTGCTGCACAGATCCGATGAATTGCCTGCAGACGCGTCGCGTCGAAATCCCTGGGCAAAAGCGTGAAGAACAACACGAAAGGAGAATGCAAAGGCCGTAAAGTGCTCGTCTCGAGCTCGTTCGTGCCCTACAAGGATATTATTCTGGCCCGTGGCCCGAAAACGCCCTTTACTTCACGAAACATCCGCCCTCTACTTGCCGAAATGCAATGGAGCCAACGCGATATCCTTCATACGCCTGAGCATATTGTGATTCTCCTTAGCCCTATTGACGCGCAGAACGTTCGCCGACGCCTGTCTCGCGTTCGTGGTATCATGCTTCTCATCTCTGCCCGTATCGCTTCGACGCATCGCGGAAGAATCCCTGATCTCACTCGGACTTCTGCGTCCTGCCTGCAATGCAAAGTCCTTCGTTTTGGGAGCTACAGCCTCGGGAGTAGTAGTGTCGATACCACTCATAGCCGAGTCCGTACGCTTGAAGCGTGCAGTCACACCTGCCGCAGCTCCCGCGCACCTCTAGTCGATGCCGTGCTCGCGCTTGAGCTTTTCTAGATTCTCCTGGCGCTCTGCGAGATCTGCTTGGCTCTTGGCCATCTTCTCGGGCTGTGAAGAGGTCAGTATCGGCATGTCGCGCAACCTGGCTGTATCCATGGCGGAGCGTACGTACCTGGTGGTAGAGAACGACCAGATAGCGATTCTGGAAATTGAAGCCGTTTAGCTTATCGCAGGCGGACTTTGCATCCATGACATCTTCGTAGACGACGAAAGCGGTGCCTTTGGTGTTGGTGGCGATACCTTGGCGGATCTGGCGGATTGGGCCGAACTTGCCGAAGAGATCGAAGAGGTCCTCGGTCGAGACGTTGTAGCTGAGGTTCTTGACGAAGAGAGCGCTGTGAACGGACATTAATCAGGGTCGATAGTATGGCTGCTGGTGCGAAGCGAAGATGCGCGTCCTGGTTTTGTAAAGCTGAGGGTGTCGCTTACCGGTTCACTTCGGGGGCAAGCTTGTTGTGTCGGCTCATTCTCAGTAGCGGAATGCTGGGTGCGCGGGGGCAGACACAGACGTGGTGCTGGTGGAGGAGTGCTGGAGTATCTTGGAGACAGCGTGACAACGTGATCGAGCCACTAGTTCTAGCGTCTGGAGAAAGAATGATGCCTTATTCGCGGCGTTCTACAAAATACACAGTGATGAGGCGGCAACGACAGAGCAATGTAGAGACAGACCACTTAGGCATTCACACATGCAACCCCCGCTACATTCTGCCATCGTTGTCCATTGGCGGTTGTCTTGTTATTGTCCGGAAGCATAGGACAAAGCCCTTCCTCGACGCCGGCGTCTGCTCCGCTTGTTGTCCACCACCCCACTACTGCTGCCCTGGGGCGTCTCGAGACTACCGAACCCGCCGAAGGGAGTTGTCCTACGTCGCGACCAATTGCTCGTTCATGACACCACAAGACTGATTGCTGCCATGTCGAGGGCCCTCGAAAACGCCTGTTAGATCACCACAGAAAGAATCGTCCGCCTCCCGCGTCGCTGAGCTCGCTGGCATCTTGCTACACCGCCCACCACCGATAGCTGCCGCGGTAACATCGCAGCACTCCCGACGACATGCCTCTCAACTCCTTCTTTCGCAGAGACCTCGACACCTCATACCCGACACCACGATCACCGTCTCCACCCAGGAGATTCGTCGAGCCGCTTTCGCCAGCCAGACCGAAGCCGATCGAGCCCAACTACAACTATCCGGCACTCAACAATCATGTGGACTTCAGAGTACACCCAGAACAGGCGTATGTTGCTACCCCAAAGGTCCGGCACCGGGGCAGCAGCCACAAGAGCGCGCATCACCGTACACCGTCTACAATTGACACGCTAGCCGAGGCAGCATCGATCGTCAGTCCTTCCCTACACCAGCATGCCACACCCGCACGGAAGGGCGACCCAGCTACGTATCCTGTGCCGTCTGGTCACGGCGGAAGCGAGCCTCCTCACAAGCGAACACGATCTGAGGTCTTCCCATCGCCCATGATCCCACAGTATGCGTCACGACCAGCGACGAGCCATGAGCACATGAATGGATGGTATGGCAACCCCTCACAGCATCAGCAGAACAGTCATGCATATCGTAGCTCAACAGAGGAGGCTGCCCTGCTGCTTGGACTTCGGCAGGATGTCCGCACGAATGGCTTTGGCAGACACAACGCATATCTGCCTCCACCACCCACGCACAGCGCAAGCGTGTCGACTGTACCACGGCCTCATGCAAATAGCTTCCCTCAAAGTGGTCACCCGCCTCGTCCGATCGAGCTAGGAGCACATGGATCGCTACTTCCCCCCTTTCAACCACAACAGAACGGCTATTATAGGCCGACACTACCGTCACCTCCGCGGATGACAGATGAGATACTGCACACTCCGCCAGCGCCTTTGCGGGATGTAAATTATCAGACGATCTTCTCGCCGTCCAAACAGAGCGCAGCGCTTTCACGACAGGACGTAATCATGCGCGACGCTCCACAGCAGACTCACACACCTCCCGACGAGCAGCAGTCACGAGCACAGAGTTCTGATGTGACCATGAGCGAAGCTTCAGCTCCTGCCTCGAAGGTGCGGAGAGGGTGGCCGAAAGGAAAACCTAGAGGCACTTCTGCGCGCAAGACAATCGCGGACAAGGTAGCCGCAAAGAAGGCTGCGGCACGCAAGAAGACTCCTGACGCCGCTAAAGCTTGCAGAAGTGCGAGCGAGGCGGTGTCAGACATGCCGAGTGTCACAAGCAACGTCGGTATGAACAGGCGCAAGTCCTTCAGCGATGCTGAGGTGGAGCGATCAGGATTGGACACTGTCCGAGAAACTCGTGCCGGATCTGTGCCGCTGGGGACGCCAATGATCATTCGTGCGGCTTCTCCCACAAAGAAGCCAAAGCCAAAGGCTAAGGTCAACCCGGAGACGATCTGTGAAGGTTGTCAGACTGCTCGTGAGACTATATATGGTAAAAACGCTGAACTGGATGAATGGATATCGTGTAATGGGTGCAAGAAGTGGTTCCACGTCGACTGTGCTGGTTTTAAGAAGGCAGCTGAAGTCCGCGATGTTGACAAGTACTTTTGCACGACCTGCGAGCTGACACATGGCAAGACGACCTACGTCCGCAAGAGTACACGCGCGCATGCTTCAGTAGACTATGCTGAGTTGCAAAGAGGTATATTGAAAACAAGCGAAGAGAGTCAAGAGCATCACTATATCCAACCGATCAAGGACGGATCCTTTCGATTCGATCCAGAATGCTTCCCGCGAATGCGTCCAGAGCTGCTCACGAAAGACTTTTTCGAGAAGAGCAATACTTTCATTGAGCCAATCTGCATTCCCTCAGCTTGGAATCCCCGACCATGGCTCGAGAAGAGGCAAAAGAGCACGCAAGATGACACGACGACGAACCAGGATAAGAATGCTATGACTGATTTAATGACTGGAGAAGACTATGAATATGACACGGTCTCTGACAATGGACAGGATAGATTGGGCATGGTAATGCCGGAGGATTTGACAGTGCGGCAGGTCTGCAATCTTGTTGGTCCACATACACCACTAGATGTGATTGATGTTAAGACACAAAATTCAGGCGGGCCCAAGTGGAATCTTGGACGCTGGGCCGATTATTACGAAGAAAAATCTGACGACAAGCCGATCCGGAACGTGATATCCTTGGAAGTTTCTCAGAGCAAGCTTGGACGTTTGCTCAAGCGACCACAAGTGGTGCGCGACATTGATTTGCAGGACGAGGTGTGGCCGCAGAAGGAGCTTGATCAAGGGAAGTGGCCGAAGGTGCAGTTTTATTGCTTGATGTCCGTTGCAGACAGCTACACTGACTTCCACATCGATTTTGGAGGAAGCAGTGTCTACTACCATATTCTGAAGGGCAAGAAGACATTCTTCTTCATACCACCGAAGGCGAAGCATCTAAAGGCATACGAGGAATGGAACGAGAGTCCGCAGCAGAACTATACCTTTCTGCCCAGCATCACCAAAGAGTGCTATCGAGTCGACCTCAGCGAAGGGGACACCATGCTCATCCCATCTGGCTGGATTCACGCGGTCTGGACACCAGAGACCAGTCTTGTCATTGGTGGCAATTTCTTGACTCGAATGTCCTTCAAGAACCAGTTCAAGGTTGCCGAGATCGAGAAAGCGAACGAAACGCCCATGAAGTTTCGGTACCCGTTTTTCCAAAGAATTATGTGGTACACTGCGATTATGTACATGCAGAAGGATCCACTGCCCCAAGAAGTGTCGCAGATGTTTTATGAGGGGAAGAAGTTCGACAGGCCAACTCCAGTTTGGGCTGACTTCGACGGCGGCTTCGCCAACAACGATCCTCGACCGGGCGCAAAGAATGCGCGATATTACAGTCAAGCTGAGCTCGATGGTCTGCCTGACCTTGTCAACTTCATCTTCCGTACTGTCATGATGGTGCAAGGTCGAGTCGAAGGCATTACACAAGATCGTATGAAGCGCATCAACGCGTCGATCCCGAAAGGGCATGGTGAGCCGCTGGAAGTCGCCAAGACCTTCGCACTTTGGGTTACGTGGAAGCGCGGAAACGAAGACCCACCGGCTTGGGCACATCCAGATGCTGTTCTTCCCAACAGCAAAGAAGAAGGGCCGCCCAAGAAACTGTCGGCACGAGCATTGAAGGAGATGGAGCGCAAAGAAGCGATCGCTGCATGGCGAGTTGCGCCGGATCGGCAAAGTGCTCGCATAAAAGTTGCGGGTGCTGCCGGGCCTAATCCCGCGCCAACGAGAACCACAGTGGCAACTCCCACTCCTGAGCGCAAATCGAATGATCATCAACATCATCACGAAAATCCATCACAACCATCAGAACATCCATATGCCCATCAAGAGATGCTTCAGCACGCGCCCGCAGTGCAACCGTCAATGGCGCATCCGCTAAATGCATGGCCAGGCACATATATCAGCACGCCAAAAACTTCAGTGCTCGGGCCCAAGCGCGTTGCTTGCGACACGTGCCGAAAGCGTCGGATAAAATGCAAGCACAAGGAACTGGTCCAGCAGGCATCGCCGAATGGCATGCAAATGTCGCCTGGTTCTTATGGCATATCACCAGAATTGCATGACAGCATTATAGTAACTCCACCTAAGCCGCAGGTGCAACTGAATTATATTGCTGACCAGGTCGATCCTCAACAGGGCATCAGTGGACAAAATGGCAGTCCTCTTCCAGGAACCAACGCGTATGTTCACGCAAACATCCCTATGACGATGAATGGCGTCCAGATGTTTGGGGACGCGCAAAAGCGTGGACGCAGCAAAGCGTGTCTCGAGTGCAGAAAATCAAAGGTATGCAAACCTCTCATGTCGCATTGAACCTTTACTAATTTCGCATGTCAGCGCCGATGCATACATGATGAAAGTGGAAATGTCGATCCGATCAAAGCCGCAGAGACACCAGTGCCGCGAGGCTCGAACGCATCCAAGAAGCGTCCTTCTGAAGGTGGGGACGACAGCACAACGACGCAAGTGAAGAAGAAGTCGAAAGCTAGCAGTCCATCTGTTCCGGCCAAGCCTTCTCTAGCGCCGATGACAGTCTCGCAGCAGGTTCCCGCCACGCACGGCGTTGCACATCATTCGCCATCTCCACCAGAAGGATATCACCAGTCGCCATCAGCACCAGAAGGATATCATCAACACCGGACCTCAGACCCAAACGATTATGCTCAGGCACCCTCAGAACCGAATGGCTATCATCATCACGAAGAGCAGCATCAGCATCAACAACAGCAGCAGCAGCAGCAGGCGATGTCACAAATACAACAGTCTCAATCGCCGGTCTCTGCCCAACACGAATACACCAATCACTCAACACCACAAGAAATAACCCAGAGTCAACCACCCATTGATCCTAGCCTGTTTGCCTATCCAGATCCTAGCGAGAACTCTGGATGTCAGCAGTCAAGCTATGCTTATCCGATACCGCAGCGACCTCAAATGTACCAACTGCCATCCCTGGAACAGATCGCCAACGATGTTCTTAACATGGACGGTCGAGAGGAAGATCAGGTTGATCACACGCAAGAAGCAGGCAATGTCGAGCCCGAAGTTCATGGCTATCACCATGCCGATATTCCGCCAATGACGAACGGGCCGCCAGTCTCCGATTCAGTGAAGCCTGACGAAAGTGTCGACTCGGCCATTTCTCTTCCAGAATCCGACGTGCTCGATGAAACTGCAAAGCAAGCGACTTCAACGGAGATCAAGCATCAGACTTCGAAGAGTGGTGAAACAGAATCTGTTTTGCCCCACAACGAGCCCGTATTTCAGCAACCAGCCGATGTGCCGATCGTTACAAGCATCGAGCACTCCTCACCAGCAGCTCGCAATGACAGCGTTAGCAGTCTGCCACTCTACAAACCGCCAGCTCCAATTTTACAGTCCCCCGAACAGGCGAAGCGCATGCCTCACTTCGCAAACGGCAGTAACAACAACGCTACAAGCAATTCTCCAAGAAAGCGCAAGCGAGATTCAGTATCCCATGGCTCAGGGGCGAAGAGAGTCAAAGCTGGCTCTGACGAGCTCACCGACAATAACGAGAGCCTCGAATTGGCAAAGGCATTGCAGCAAGAGGACCTTGGACTACGACGACGTGCTAGCTAGGGATTGAACTTGTCATAAACCAATGGTCCTCTCGAGGATCAATGTATATGTATTGATGTGGGATGGAATCGAAGACGAATGCTGGATAATGGGCTGACTCTCTACTCTGTGCGCGCGCGCGCGCGCGCGTGTGTGTGTGTATGATTAAGATGGCAATGGTGTTGATTCAGCTTCAGCATGCTGGCTGGCCCGCACAAACAGTAGGGTTTGTTGAATGTGAGGCTGCACAGTTCACTTGCAGATTGCGCTCGATATACCCTATGACAAGCTGACGCGCCTTACCAACTGGCAGATTCTAAGCTTTCGACTAGATATTGCGTTCAATCCTTCCTTGCGTCCTGCGCCAGGGTCGAAGCAATGTCAATCATATACGTCTCTCCACCTTTCTACAATATCTCACAAGCATCACAGCGCGGCATAGCTATCGCCATCATTACGCACGAACCACATCATGGCTAAACCTAGCCCTCGAATCTCAGCTCGCCCTGCACGTAATCGTTCTGCAAAACACCTTCAGCCAGTCTTCGCCAGTTTACCCGGAAATTTTGGAAAAAAAAAAGTCATTCACCAAGACCGTATCTAGAAAGTACCGGAAGACGTTCCGCGGGACGAATTTGCCCGTCGTGTGTGTTGACCATGCATTTGAGGAGGATTATGGTATTGCAGATATTCTGTGTGATGATGTACCGGGAATTCATAACGTAGATGGTGCGTGGTGGTGGGATGCGGACATTGTGAAGGAGTTGTAGAAGGTGAATGAGGGGAATAGGGATATTTGGGTGGGAACAGTATACGCGTAGTGCCTTTGGTGCGAGTTTGATGGCAACGGGAGGGAAGAGGATGTGAAGAAGCGTTGTAGAATGGGAATGTCGACCGATTGGTTGTTTTGTAGAGCCGCAACGTATGTTTGTGTGGAAAGTACTGTGCGGCAGGCGACGATAAGTGTGGTTTCAGGTGTTGTTTTGGGTGTGGGAGTACGGGTCGAGAGCAGCATGAGGCCAACTTGGGGGTCGACTATGGCGAAAGCGGTCAAGGGGGCCTTTTGAGAGCTTGTGGAGTGAAGCCTTGAGGTTTGTTGGTACAAGTACGAAATATGGAAGAGAAAGATTCGTCGTCGCCCTATGCCACCACTTGGCTGCTCACACTCTAGTCTATCATTCCTATTCACTTCCTTAGTCTCAATTTCCCCCTTCTTTCTCAGAGCTTGCAATCAACCCGTCGCGAAACAATCGGGGTGACTGATACAATCGTCATGGCCTTGTCGTTTCTGAGGATGTAATGGAGGATCTGATGGAGGAGGAAGGGGGTCCTCAGGGCCAGGGCCTTGTCGTTTCTGACGAGGGATGGGGTCTGGGATTTCTCCTACACACTCGGGTTGTTCGCCACAGAATTCGCCGTCGCCGCCTTGTCGTTTCTGAAGATCTGATGGAGGAGTTGATGGAGGAGGAAGCGGGTCCTCAGGGTCCTCAGGGCCTGGGTCCTCAGAGCCTTGTCGTTTCTGACGAGCGGGCGGGTCACCTATAACCACACATGAGGGTTGATCGACACAGTCGTCAACGCCTTGTCGTTTCTGACGAAGCTTGATCCGATCCTTGCTCAATAACGTGTTAAAGGAGTCTGGCGTAGGAATGGGGGCCTCAGGGACTTGTCGTTTCTGACGAGGGGGCGGGTCATCTGAGATTGGGGGTTCGAGCACACAATTGGGGTGACTGATACAGTCGTCATGGCCTTGTCGTTTCTGACGAAGCTTGATCCGATCCTTGCTCAATAACGTGTTACTGTCAATAGTGTTGCTGCCAGGAGGTGGGGCGTTAGAGCCTCCCTCATTGTCGTCAGAGCCTCCATCATTGTCGCCGCCAGGTGGGTTGTCTTGTCGTTTCTGAAGAAGCTGGGCCGAATCCAAATTGTCGAGGAGGGAAGGCAAAGGAATGGCGGTGCTGAACAGCAGGAAGCGATTGGCCGTCTGGGTTGGGGGAACTCCATTAGCCGTTTGTGTCACAGGGGCTGCTGTATTGCCGTCTGTCAAGAGTCGGTTGGCCGTCTGGGTTGGGGGAGCTGCTGTATTGCCGTCTGTCAAGAGTCGGTTGGCCGTCTGGGTTGGGGGAGCTGCTGTA